>PVKA01004228.1:90854-101257 GCA_004027165.1 Ctenomys sociabilis
ATAATTATTGAATCTTTGATATAATTCAGCTACATAAATACCTGTAAATATAATATCATGTATGCACCTTGTACAATACCAAAACATTATGAAAACAGTTTGCAATGTATTATTCCATCGACTCTGTATGGTTATGGTGTTTTGAAACTGTCTGATTGACATTTGTATTTCAATAAAATAAAAATAAATGGAAAAAAAATAAAATAAAAATAAAATAAAATAAAAAAAAAAAAAAAAAAAAAAAAAAAAAAAAAAAAAAAAAAAAAAAAAAAAAAAAAAAAAAAAAAAAAAAAAAAAAAAAAAAAAAAAACAAAATAACCAGCCCATACAGCTTAAACAAGAAGAGTGTTAATTTTGCTCAGAGTCTTAGAGGTGCCAGTGCACAGCCCCCCGACTCCAAGACAGCAGTATCATGGTGGAAGGCTTGGGGTAGCCAGGCTGCCCTTCACAGTGCCACAGAGGAGAGATCAGGGACCCTCAGGGTCCATATAAAGACCCCACTGCTATTCCTCCAAGACCCAGAAGTGTGCCAATAATTCCCAAGATGGACCTCAAGCCAATCAAAGTGGCAGTTGCGCTCCTTAGAGGCTGCTCTTGGACAGGTGATTTCTGCTCCTGATTCTTCCATGCCATTGTGGCAACTGCATAATCACTTCTGTTTTCCAAGCCTCAGATTTCTTCTCTTAAAATAGGAAATTTTTTGTGAGCTTGCATCCAGCAAAAGTTTCTTAGAAAGGCTAAAAACACATGACCTCTGAAAGAAAAAGTATTTGATAATTCAGTTTCACTGAAATTAGGAATCTCTTCCCAAATGATGCTCTAAGAGGTAGGAAAGACAAGGACCCGATTAGAAGGAAATATTTTTAAATCTCAGAATTGATAAAGGACTTGTATCCAGAATATACATATACAACTCTTAAAATTCAATGATAAAACATTTTTTTTGGCAGAACCAGGAATTGAACTTAAGCTCTTGCACTTGCCAGGGAAGCACTTATTCCACTGAGCCATCTCCCTGGCCCCAATAAGACAATTGTTAATGGGAAAAAGATTTAAACAGAAATTTCACAAAAAAAAATCCATATAGTATCATAAAAAAGATGATGAACATCATTGGTTATTGGGAAACTGAAAAATACAAACACAAAGCAACATTAATATGTACCTTCCATATAAAATATTGACCATGATGTAAGCAATTAAACTATAACATATAGATGGTACTAATGTAAAATTTCACAGCTACTTGAAAACTCCTTGCAAATTGCTTAAAATGTTAAATATATATCCAACATATTGCCCAGCCATTTCAATCCTAGAGTTTTACACAAGAAAAACGCATACTTATATCTGTACAAAGTCTGATACATGAATGTTTATGTTGGCATCATTTGTAATGGCCATGAACTAAAGAAAAATGTTATCAATAGATAAATGGATAAATAAATAGTAACATACTTACAATGGAATCATATTTGGCAATAAGAGGAAATGTTACTGATAGCTCCAAAATAGTTGGATCTCAAAATAATTATGTTAAATGAAAAATATCAATTGATATGCAGTCTAACTTAGAGTCACAAGAAAAAGCCTGTTCCCACTGGCCCACGTTCTAGGCTAATATGGCCTAGAGTAGGATAAATGACTTTGGACAGTACCTGCCCTACTCCTGTCAAATGTTATGGCAAAATGCCCAGCCTCTCCATCTTCCACTACTGGTCCCACAGATTTACAAAATGAGTAGAATCTAATATTTTAGTTTATTAGGACACCTTTGCAGTATATCATGATCGTGTTCATCATGAGAAGTTGGTAGCATACACAATACACCTTGGTTCTTCGCCACCCCCTTCCCTTTTTCCACCTGCATCTCTGGGCTGCCTTCCCATTTAACAAAAATAGAATGGAGTATTTTATACAAACACACACACACACACACACACACACACACACACACACACCAACACAAGTAGACAGGGTGTGATTCCCAGAGGAAGTGGTGTTTGCCTGCCAAGCGGGGACCTGCTTTCCCATCTCTGCCAGAAGAAGTAGGCAGCCCTGAGATGCATCTGCCATCCAGGGCCACTGTGCACAGTGGGAGGACGAGCCCCTGATGTAATCAGCAAGCCACATAAAGGAGCACAAGTAGAAGCTGGTCTTCAGCTAACCAAGCATCTACCTCTACAATTTTTCTTAAGTTTATTAGTACATTTTAAATATACAGAGGGATCACTTTCATTTTTATCTTTAGGGTAATATTTTATTGATCTTATTGAGAAACAAATAGCAATGAGATAGTTTCAAAACCAATTAGGAAAGTTTCAATAATTAGTACACTGCATATTATTGTTTTTGTAGTAGTTATTCATAGTACAAGATGCAGACATGAGATCCTGTCCAAACGCCATTGGTACAAATCTTTCTTCTCATTGAATTGACTGAAAGTAGCTGTATATCTATCCTAACTGTTTTTCATGTACAGGTACAAAATGGTCCTTCATTTGTATCCCCTTTTCTGTTTAGCTTTGTCAGAGATGGGTGTTCCATGGCTATTTAAATATTGTAGGTGAGTGAATTCAGCAAAATATTCCAATATAGTCTATAATAGTAGTGGGTTATCCACAGGACTGTCAATGTCAGAAGTTGTTGACTTGAGCCTTTTATAGCTCAGCATATTCATATGGCTTTAGTTTTTATTCCTTGTTTTGATACTTTTCTGCTGGATAGCTAAGGCCAAGATAAAGCAAGACCTATAGAACAGGAAATGTAACATTTGTATCTGACGAGGTCAGTCAGATCCCCCTCAGGATTCAGCCTGAAACCCTGTACAGCTAAAGGCACGGGGTACCTACACATGACATCTCAATTTCTCTTTTGGTTTCTCATCCCCATAACCTCCCTTCAGACTCTTTCCCCTCCTAGTTTACAAATGCTTTATTTCCGTTTTTCCTTCTTTTCCACTTTTTCTTTTCCCTTCCCCTTCCCGACCCCATATCTCCCTTCCCACCTGAACGTTTTCTTCCTATTTCATGACACCTAGTATATTTTGTGGTCCTTACTTATACTTTCAGTTCCACACACCAGAGAAAAAGAATGTCTACAGATGTGTGCATGATTTATTTCACTGAAGAATATGCTCTCAAGATCCGTTCACTTATCTATAAATGTCTCAAGTTTATCCTTTGTGGTCAAGTAGTACTGCACTGTATTTGTTTTTTAATCATCTTTATGCAATCATCAGTTTATGGGCATTTTGGGCTGTTTTCAAGATTTAGCTATTACAGACTGTGGTGCTATACACAAGGACGTTCATATATCACTGTAGTATGACTATTTCCACCTCATGTATGACAGAAGAAACAATCTCGGTTAAAATTCAAGCCTTCACTTATTTAATAACTGTACCCCCACAGTTAAGTCAAGGAAAAATGCAAAATCACATGGACTGCGATCACAGTAAGTTCATGATCACCGAAGGTGTCTATTTCCATTCCCTAGCATTTACACAAGGTGGGATTAACATATACAGAGACTTTTTAAGAAAGCCTGTTGAACTAAAACACGTTGCCATTAATCTCCTTCAAAATACTCCCCCCTTGCTTTCATTTATCCTATCATCTGGCACTTTCTGAAACAGTAGTGAAAGTCCCCTCTCATGTCTTATGAGGCATCTTTAGAAACATGCCGAATGCTGCTACCAAGTACCATAGAGTAGAAAGGCAGGTTCCAGCGTGTCCTCATCCATCTAATCCACCTAATCATGTCAACTGCATGTCACTTCCAGCTCTTGCCACTTCTGGCTCTTCCCCAAAGTCAAAATGACTATAAAAGTGTGAATATTTTGAGTCAGCTGAAGACATTAACTACAGCAGCACAATGCAAGACACTGATGAAAAAGGACTTCCAGAAAGGCTTCAGAAATTGGCAAGACCCATGGGAAGGAGTGTTTCAAGTGAATGTCAGTATTTTGAGGGAGATTAATAGCGATGCATCTTTTAGTGTAATACATTTTAAACATTTAAATGATAACATTAACTAATACCCAATCTCTCTCCTTCCTTAGATGATGATTTCTAAACCTTTCCTTTCTTTTCAAACCTTCAATATTTCTTTCTCATAGCTGGCTTTACCAGTTGACTTTACGTCTTTCACCTGGAGGGAGGGAAAAGAGAAGAATGAGAGAGAGAGAGACAGAGACAGAGACAGAGACAGAGACAGAGACAGACAGAAAGGAAAAGAGACAAGACAGAAAGTTAGAAAAGGTGGCGTGGACTTGTACAGGATGGACTCTGTAGGCCAGCCTTTGCACACACCCATGCATCTGAGCAGCAGTACAACGTGCAACCTGTGACAAAGATAATGAATATCACTCCTCTCATTATATTCTCTAGCAAAAGTGAAGGGCTTTTGCGTGGGTCATTAAGGTCTATAATCAGTTCCTTTTGAGTTAATCAAGGAAAGATTATCCCAAATAGTAGTGATCCAATCAAGTAAGCAAGCCATTTAAACTTCAGGCATAATGTAAGTGCATGAAAACATCAATCTATTAGTGTTGGCACACTCTATAATTAAATGAGCAAGTTGTATTACCCTTCATTTTACCTCAATAATGTTTTTACCTCCATGCTCAGACCCCTCCTTTGCAGGAGAATTTTAGTGAGAGATGCAGACCCAATGATTGTTTCCATAAAACTTGCAGACCAGACTACTAGAGTGGGTATATATTTATGACAGTAATCATTTGGAAAAGAAAGTGAAGATCTTAGCCAAACGTCATTCACTTATTTGGTATAATCACTGCTAAGCCAGGTAGTTCTGAATTTTCTGTGTTTTCTTGAACAAAACTGGTATGTTCTTCAACTCTAGCAGTGCAGCTCTTCTAGCTTCACAAAGATGAGAAGGCATGGTGTACCCTTTTACTGCTGTACAAAAATCCAAGTAGTTTCTGTAAAGACTGTATGGCCTGCACAGCCTAAAATATTTACTCTCAGTCTCTTTTGGAAAAAAAATGTTTATCAACCTCTGATTTAGATGAAAGAAAGTACACAACTACTACATCTAATATGCCACCAGACTAGTTTACATTTGACTAAAAGCATTAAAATTGGTGTCTCAGTTACTCCTCTCTCATTGCTGGGACAAATACCTGACACCCAAAATGAAGGAAGGAAAGGTTTATTTAGCTCATAGTTACTGGAAGTTTCAGTCCATACTTGGCTGGCTCCAGGGCACAGCAGCACATGGTAGAGGGCAGCAGTTCACGGTGGCGGAAGGCAGTAAAACAGCAAGAGCAAAAGAGCAGGAGCAGCACCAGTGGCTACAGAGAGAAGTCTGTCTCTCGGTCTCTCTTGTGTTACAGTCAAGCATATCCATCCCAGGCTCGGTGTAGGACCCACACCCATCCTGCCAGCGGGTCTCACCCCCATAATCCCAGGGGATCATGAGTTAATCACAAACTCTAGAAGTCCACCCCATGACTTCATGAGGCTTTGGGGGGGGCACCTAGGAACAAACCATAACAATAATTGTTATTCAAAGTAACTCACATACTTTTATCTGTGCACACCAGGTTCCACTGGCTCATGAGCCTAACTGCGACTGTTGTGTTTCTGGGCATTTCATATGTCCAGCACTCACGGCCCTGGGCCTTTGCTTTACTTATCCCTTTTATGTCTGCATTGATGGCTCTGATATCTCTTCATATGATCCAGAATGAACTGATCCATCAGCCAGAAAAACGTAAGTAAATCGCACATTCATTATTTTTTATGATATATGTCGTTTGTACTTTTTCCTGCGGCTTCGTTGAACAAACAGAATTAGAAGATTCTTCCAGTCATGGCACTTCATAGAAACAGTCTTACAATAATATTCATAATCTTTATCTTCTCTTATTATTACATGGTAGAGAAAGAATATAATAACATGATATTTTAAATTGAAACAAAAATAGAAAAAAAATTATGGGTAAACTTTTTCTACCTAGCTTTCAACTGTGACTATTATCAACTTGTGTCCACTGCATTTTTACTCATCTGAGAACACAAAATAAAAACTATTATACAATTTTACTGGTGTATTTAGTTATAAATACTTAAATTTCATGTGCATGTATAGGATATAATTTGTGTATATGTATACATACATACATATATATACATGCATATACATATATAATTAAGAATGTGTATATATATATATATATATACACATATATATGTGTGTTTATATATATATATATATATAAACAGAATCAGAGTGTGTGGAGAGAGAATAGTTTTTAATTTAAATTTTTAACTTGTGGGCTGAAGAGATAGCTCTGTGGTCTAAGCTCCTGCCTAGACAAGTACAAGGACCTAGGTTCAATCCCTGATACTACGTCCTGCCAAGCCACCACCAAGACCAGGTATGGTGGCACATGCCTGTAATCCTAGCCCTTGGGAGGCTGAAACAAGAGGATCACCACAAGTCTGAGCTGGGTAGTGAGACACTGTACGAAATACATAATAAATAAATAAATAAAATTTTAACTTATACATGAAAACATAAAACCTTATATTTCAGATATATATATATATATATATATATATATATATATATATATATGCATGTGTTTCTTATCTCCATGAGCGTTTATCATTTCTTTATGATAAAGGGTAAAGGATTCTTTTATTATTTTAGGGGAGGGTCTACAGGGTGTTCACTACTAGATCAGACTAATAGTGATCCACCTGTTTACAGCCTCCCAAGAGCTACAGGCCTGCCCCTCTATACCCAGTCTCAATCACCTTCTCAGTGCATGCTGAGGGCCAAGCCTGCATGGAAGGGCCAGAGATGGAACCACTGGCTCCTGTGTCTACTTGCAGGTGCTTTAATCCACTGATATAATTGACTGGCCTGGTAAACGCTTCTTTAAATTTACATTACATCATTGTTAGCTATAGTTACTCTACTGTGCAATACACATCAGAAGGATTTGCCCCCAAGCATGGCTAAGTAGTGTCTGCTCGGTCCTTCCCATCCCTCTCTCCCCTCCACTTGCTCCAGGCTTCTGTCCCCTTTCATCTACTCTCAACATCTATGAGATCAGTGTTTTAGACTCCACACAAGTGCAGTCATGCAGTGGATCCCCACTTTCCCCAAGCCTTTTGTTGAAGAGTCTCTCCATTACCCATTGTGCTGCTTTGACACACTATTGACATTCATGTGGCCATGTTCGCGTAGCTGTGTTTCTGGGCTTTTCCTTCTGTTCCGTGAACCTGTCTATCTCTGTAGCAAAAGCACACATTTTCTGTTACTGTGGCTATGTTGTATGTTTCAAAATAATGGAATACATAGTATCAAACTATTCTTTTTTAATATTGCTTCTACCACTAAAAGTCCCTCAAGGGGGACTGGGAAAATAAAGCAGTAGAATAAGCGCTGGCCTGGCAAAAGCACAGTCTTGAGTTCAATCCCCAGTATTGCAAAAATAAATAAATAAATATTTTTTAAAAGGCCCTCAAAATTTAGATGAATTATCATATTTTTAAGAATTTATACAAAAATATGATGATAGTATTGTGACAGAGATGGTAGCGTGTCTGTAAATCACTTTAGGTAGTATGAACATTTTAACAATGTGAAGTATTCTAATTCATGCAGTGTCTACCCATTTATTTGTAACTCCAATTTGTTTTACAAATTTTTGCATTTTCATGGTTTCATATATAAAAATGGTTTCATATATAAACCATTTTTATGCATGGTTAAGTTCACTTACAAGTACTCAGGTATTTTAGATGATAGTAAATAGCATTTTAAAACTCTCTTGCAGATTAATATTGCAATTTGTAAAAATGAACCTTGTTTTTAGCTGTTGATTTTGTATCTTGAAACTGTTGAAATCATCTATTCTGATAGTGTGTGTGTAGCCATTAGAATTCAGTACAAATAAGATCATGACATTGGTGGAAAAGGGTGATTTTATTTCCTCTTCCCTTTTTTAAATGTATTTACTATGGGATCTACATAGTCTACAGGGTCTCATTACGTAGATCAGACTTGTAGTGATCCTCCTGTTTTCAGCCTCCCAAGAGCTGGGATTACAAGCATGCACCACAATGCCCAGTCTCAGTTGTTGTCCCAGGGCACCTAGGGGATGAGGCCAGCCAGCACAGCATGCGGGGGATAGAACTCCAGACCCTGTGCTTTAGTCCATCGAACTATCTGGCCAGCCCTACTTCCTATTTCTTGATTATATAGCTTTTTTTTTTTTTAGAACTCTGAGTTTCATGCTCAATAATAGGTGCTAATAGGATGTCTTTGTCTTGCTCCTCATCATATAGGAAAAACCTTTTTTTCTATTTTAATTTTGAAGAGAAAAGAGATAAACATAACAGTGAAATTGAATTTGAAAACAGGTTGGAAAGGCCTTCACTGTTCATTGAGAACATTAACTATGAACTTTCCAAGGAAAATTTTTATTACGTTTTTAGTGTCCTTCTATTCCTACTTTATTTGGTGACTTGTCATGAAAATATACTGCTTTTTGTCAAATGCTTTTTCTTTCTGCATCCACAGAGATGACCATGTGCTTTGGTCCTTCATTTGTTAATGTGATGCATTATATTTTTATCTTTTAAAAATAGATTTTTATAAGAAAATATCAGTATTTGTTGCAGTGTTTTTTCAAACCCAGTTTTTACAAGGAAGGAAATTGTGAAGATCAGAGGTATACTGGCTAATTTTTTTATGTCGAGTCATGTGAGCATTCTAAATATGTTTTGTTTGGTTGTCCCTTAGACTCTTTTCAATCTACCAATTAATTTGATTTTTCTATTATTTTATACAGTAATTTTGCATTGATCTTTAGTTTTTATTGTATTTTTGCGTGGTCTGGTGTCAGGACAGTACTGAACCTCACAATTTTTTGAAGTATTGTTTCTCCTTAGATTCTTTGGAAGCATTTAAGAAAGATCGGTGTTAATTCTTTCTTAAGTGATAGACTTCTCCAGTGAAGTGGTCTAGACTTTGGATTTGGTTTGTTTGGACCATTTTTATTGTTGCTTCAACCTTTTTTTATATTTAAAAATATTTAATATCCAGATGAACTTATAGTATCTAAACATATAGCTTCCACTAAAATAATTTTTCTCAGGTTATAAAGGACAATTGTATGCCATGACATACAAAACCTTCTATCTACCTTTGCCTAAGACCGTAAAAACAGATATGCAGTGGCTAATAATAGATCAACTCAAGAATTTTTCCAAATGTGAGGAATTAAGTGTATAAACAGAATTTCTACAACCCCAAAGGACAAGTAATTATTTTTATTTTTTATGATTATAAGAAATTTTATTTATTTATTTATTATTAATTTTATTGAGAAACAAATAGAAATGAGACAGTTTCAAAATTGATTAGTGGGAGAGTTTCAAGAATCAATACATTGCATATTGTTGTCTTCATAGTGGTTATTCATAGTACAAGATGCAGACATGAGATCCTGTCCAAACACTATTAGTACAAATCTTTCTTCTTACTGAATTAAGAGAAAGTAGCTATTTTGCATGTATAGATACAAAATGGTCCTTCATTTGTATCCCCTTTTTTTATTAAGTTTTGCTAGAGATGAGTATTTCATTCTCTTTTTAATATTGTAGATGTGTGAATTCAACAAAATAATCCAATATAGTCCAGTAGTCCATAATAGTAGTTGGTTATCTGTAGCACTGGCAATGTCAGAAGTTGTTGACTTGAGTCTTTTACAGCTTAGCATATTAATATGACTTTACTCTTTATACTTACTTTTTATACTTTTCTGCTATATGGTTAAGACCAAGATAAAGCAAGACCTATATAACAGGAAATGTAATGTTTGAATCTGCCAAGGTCAGTCAAATCCCTTCAGGATTTAGCCTAAAACCCTGTACTGCACTTTGTAGATCCTTTCTGACTGCAAGTTGCAAGTTTTGGTTTGTGACCTTTCTTCTGTCATGTAAACACTAACTGCTCTAAATTCCTATTAGCTCTTCGTGCTTTTGCTGCATCTCATAACTTTTCTTATATTGTTTCTGTATTCATTCATCTCTAGATATTTTCTAAATTCCCTTACAAATTCTTCTTTAATTCATTGTTTAAGAATATCTTTCTTTGTGGTCTCTTTCATGACAATTTTTGGATTTTTATATTTGGGGTCTATTAACACAGTCTCTGATAAACGTTACAAATGTTAGTCTTCCTTCATGGTACAACTTTTTTTTTTTTTTTTTTTTTTTTTTTTTTTTTTTTTTTTTTTTTTTTTTTTTTTTTTTTTTTTTTTTTTTTTTTTTTTTTTTTTTTTTTTTTTTTTTTTTTTTTTTTTTTTTTTTTTTTTTTTTTTTTTTTTTTTTTTTTTTTTTTTTTTTTTTTTTTTTTTT
>PVKA01004229.1:0-17907 GCA_004027165.1 Ctenomys sociabilis
ATGAAAACAGTTTGCAATGTATTATTTCATCGACTCTGTATGGTTATGGTGTTTTGAAACTGTCTGACTGACATTTGTATTTCAATAAAATAAAAATAAATGGAAAAAAAAATAAATATCAAACATCTTAGGCATAATGGGGAACACTAAGTATTGATGTATTGAAACTTGTGTGCTTACAGAATATGAGTAAAAAAGATTCAAAAAATAGGAATATACACATTTTGTACACAGAAATTTAGAAATCTAACCATATGCAGCACTGTAGTAGGACTTCCTGTAACATTTTCTTTCTTGTGTCTTTTTCTTTCATTTATTACTCATAAAAAAATAAAATAAAAAATGAATTAAGAAAAAAAAAAAAAAAAAAAAAAAAAAAAAAAAAAAAAAAAAAAAAAAAAAAAAAAAAAAAGAGAATGAAATGCTGTCCTTACTTCCGGTTCAGTCACTGTGTAGTTACAGTGCAAACTTGACCGAAGTACAGAATGACCTGAAGGATTTTAAAACATACTGATGACTGAGTACACTGGGCTTTTCAAGAAAATTGTAGAATTATATAGTTGTAAAAGCTCTCTGGTGCATAAAGCTAGTTAAGCATCACTAAGAAACATATATATACTATTTTTAAACTTGAAGCACTTTTTGTTCATAAGCTTTCTAGACTGCAGATATTAGAATTTGAGCTTAAGAGTATCTTAAGTGATTTTTTTTCCCCAGCTTAACATAGCTGGTTTGACTAGGAGGTAAGACTGAACCTTTTATTACATTTCCCTGCCACAGTAATACATCTTCAGTTATAGAATGAATCTTAAATCACTTGATTGGGGTCAATAAGGGTTCTGAATGCAGTGGCCAGGCATGTTACTATCCTCAAGGCTATCAATATAATATTTCTTTTTCCCTATATTTAACGAATTTTCATTGGTAGAAAAAAAAATTGCAACAACAAAACCCACAACCTTGTTTCTTTGTTCTGCATTTTCAGAACTCGGATATGTATTAGGTCTTACATAAATTGTAGCTACACTCTGTGTCTCTATGAAGGTCATGTTTTCATGCTTTGAATCTTTTTTAAAGAGTTTTTAAAACTCATTCCTGATGCATATTTTAGCCTGATTAGTGTAGGGCCAAATTAAATTTCACTCAGTATTGGCTCTATAACTTGATTATATTCAAAGTCTCGATGGACTAAAATAAAATCTGTGGAAGGAGATAACTCTGCTGTTAATAAATGCCTCACAAATGGCCTTAACCTTTGAAGTTTAACTACCCAGATCCATTTTCAGATAAAGCTTCTGAGAAAGTTTTTTTTTTTTTTTTTTTGAAAAAAAAATCAAAGTTACTTTGTTGGCTGAAGCCTTGTTATGGTTTCCTCATTTCATATGACCCTGTTTCCAATTCTTTAAAAGCTAGATTGATTTTTTTTTTTTTTAAGTAAATGTCATGGGAAATGTCATAACCATGAAAAACCTGGCTTTGGATTTCAAAGTACCAAGCCCTCCTGGTAAGGAAAAGCCGAAGTTGAATGCAATGTAAAGATAAGAGGAGGTACTTTGGTTTTCTATTAACTAAAAATGTATGGCCTCTTCCTTTCTTCTCCCTTCAGCATATCCAAAATGTAATTGTCAGTGATTTAATGAACGATTTCTAAATATATGCCTGGTTTTATTCAATTAAGGAGGTCAGCAAAGTCATGCAGATTTTTTTCCTCTTTCTTTTCTTTTCTTTTCTTTTCTTTTCTTTTCTTTTCTTTTCTTTTCTTTTCTTTTCTTTTCTTTTCTTTTCTTTTCTTTTCTTTTCTTTCCTTCCTTCCTTCCTTCCTTCCTTCCTTCCTTCCTTCCTTCCTTCTTTCCTTTTTGTGGTACTGGGGATTCAACTCAGGACCTTGTGCTTGCCAAGCTTTTTCCATTTTCAGTGAAGGTTAGAAATTAGGTATCACTGGTTTTGAAAATTAGAACTACATTTTTTTATAATGCAAAAAGGTAGATTTTATTACTCTTCACAGTGTGAGTTTTGGTGGATGACAGATTTATTCATATAACAAATTAATAAACTATGGATCGATTAAATTTGTATTTCAATTACTGAGTCATATGAGGAAATGCAAATGTCTCCTATGGACTATCAAATGTAAATTGTGTAACAGGCCCATACAATTAGATTAATGGCAGAGACTTGCCACATAGAAATTACAGCTTGAATCAGAGAGCTACTTGAGTAAGTTATGACTTAACTGGACTTGACATCAATAAACCCTCCCTGCCATTTAATCTAATATTTCAGCAGGAAAATGTTTCCAGAGGAATGGGTGAGCCAGAGGTTTATTAAGTTTTAATTTTCTATTTAAAATGTCTTTAAGTGATAATGTAATTGTATTTCAGTTTGCAATGCAGGGTTCAAGCTCTCTAATCGAGATGCTGTCAGCAAAGATCCTCACTGTCAGTAGTAAGCCCAATGGGAAGCCTCATTTCATGTTCAGCATCTTAAATTTCTTTTTTTCCCCCAAGGAATAGCAGAGCCCGTGTCTTCATAATTCGACATCATGTGGGAACTTTTCATGGCCTTGCGTCACGTAGAGCCAGGAATGTTATCCAGGAGCAAATGATTACAAGCTGATTAAAATCACTGTAGCTGAATGCGCTGATGTATTGGGGTTAGGAAATACTGAGCGTAGATCACAAAACCCTTGAAATGGGAATACTAGCTAGAAGTTGGATTTGTCTGGAAGTGAAAAGGAAACTAAGTGAGAGAAAGGGCCTTTAAAGAGATAATCAGGTGAAAAGAGAATCATTAGGCTAAGAATGATTAATGTTCTTTAAAGAAGAAAAATTTGGACACAAAGAGAACAGAGATCTAGACAGACACCTCCTGTGAGCCAAGGTAGGCCTTCCTAGAAACCATCCCAGTCAACACCTTAATCTTGGATTTCAAGCCTTCTGAATTGTGAAAATACTAATTATATTCTTCTTAGTCTTTCTCTCCTACAACCACAAAAAGACTGCTTGATGCTCAAATTCACTTTAAAAAAAATTGTGCTCTCTCTCTCTCTCTTAATGTATTTGGTACAGGGTCACACTTATAGTGAGACTTATAGTGATCATCCTGTTTTCACCCTCCTCAGCTCTGGGATTACAGGCATGTGCCACCATGCCTGGTCTTCGTGGGCTGGCGCAGTGCACCTGCGGGCGAGGCCAATGTGGCATGTGGTACTGGGGATCAAACTCTGGTCCTTGCACTTGCCTAAGCAATTGCTTAGTCTGCTGAGCTATTTTGCTGGCCCTAAAATCATGCTATATCATACGTACTTTTATTTTTCTTGATGACAATATTTTCTCCTTTTCCAAATATTAGTAGTTCTATTTCTTTTGAATTTTGTGTTAACCTCACATATAAATGATGAGTACCTTGAAAACTTATTGAGATAAAATAAGCTGTCTAGGTTTTTCTGAGGGGCTTCCTCCAATGTTTGGGACTTGCCTAGTCTGTAGTTATTCAGCCGGACTCTGCGTCAGTATCAACCTTATTAACTCATCCTCTGTTCCCTAGCATTCTCTTAAATTAAGGTTGCTTACAGAATGAAAAAGGTCCATCATTTTCTGTTGTCAGTGGCAAATACACAGTGTGAACCTACGCAGAAACCTTGCCCACTGGAAGTCAAATTGCCTTTATTCTGTTCTTTCAACCACAAAGTCCACATTTAACGGAAATCCGCATGAAGTGGTGGATGCTATCTTAGCGCAGCTGTGCTCACCTCATTGCTTTGAATGACTGCATGCTTATTTTTCTTTGTCTTACTTGTTCATGACATTTCTTTAAAACTTGTTTGGAAATCAGTTCTTTTTTGGGGAAAAAACCTCACTCTGTTCTTATTTTTTCTGTTTTCCCTGTCTCCAAATCAGCTACCTAGTTGAGGAACTGACTTCACTACCCTCACCATGAAATACAACTGTCTCTGTTTATATAATCAATCCCTAATCCATTGTGTGATTGTTTTTTTTAGTACTGGAATATTAAGTCACAAACTTGTGCAGATGTAATAAAGAGGGGCATTGTTATTGGGTTGGAAGATATTGAGTCTAGCATTTTCCAGTATTTCTGAATATTTGGGAACCAAAAAATGGGGACAGTAACGAAATCCTTTTCATACTTAATAGGCAGCTCAGCATACAAAGGAGAGCATGTGTTAAAACTTGAAAGATACTTCTAAGCTAGTCAATAAAGACAGACACAAACTGTGGCTTTTCAAAATGATAAAAACCTGAAAAAGAATCCTGCATGGAAATTCCTGTGTTATGACTATTGTAGAAAGCCTCAAGAGTTTGATCTGCCTATTTATGTGCCATGTGCTTAGTTTTACAGTACCGGTACCATGTGATTTATGAAATGACATCAAACAAAAATAGCTCTGAATTATGAAATCTTCATGTGATTTTTCCTCTGCTACTTATTTGGGTGACCAGCTCGCACATTTCATGACTCAAGAAGCACCATTGCCAGCCAGGTTGCTTTTTAAAAACATGATGGCATCTATCGGTGCTGCAGCAGCACCAGATGGTGGTGGGGAATTTAGCCAGGCTGATGTATTATAACTTATCCCCTGCACGCAACAAATGCCGGTGATGAGGAGTCCTCAGTGTTTGGCATTTGCCAAGGTGTAAAGGCTACATAAAATGAGAACCACTGACCTTGTGGGAGGGTCTCAGGCTGGGAGGCTGGAAATAGACCGCTGTGAGGCCAGGTCTGATGTGACCTGCAGACAGGCAAGCTCAACTAAGGCTTCAGTCTCAGCTGCTCATTCTATCAAGCGAATTGTATTTCAAGAATACTGTATTGACATGGAAGTATTTCAGATGCTCTCGTCTGAAATGTCTACAAATCAGTTCTCTTGACCCAACAAATGCTGTATTTGGTCCTTTTTGTAGATTATTAAACACAAGGAAAAGAGGTGCCCCAGGGAACCGTAATGCTCCTTTGGCAGATCATTTAAATGCATCTGAAAAGTGTAATAAAGCCGGGCGTGGTGGCGCATGCCTGTAATCCTAGCACTCGGGAGGCTGAGGCAGGAGGATTGCTGTGAGTTCGAGACCAGCCTGAGCTACAAAGTGAGCTTAAGGCCAGGCTGAACTGCACAGTGAGACTCTGTCTCAAAAAGACAAAAAAAAAAAAAAGTGTAATAAAAAGTTTGGTATCGACAACTTGTTGATTTTAAGTAGATGAAACGATAGAGTATTTACTGCACAATATTATGAAATATCAGGACACTTGATTCCTGGGAATAGCAAGCATTACTTCATTCAATTGTTTTAGATATATTAAAACATTAGACATATATTAAACGATCATGATTATCTTAATAACTTTTTTCCATTTTAATTTTTGCATTACCTGTCGTCTCTGCCTCCCATCTTTCTATGCCTCTTTCTCCCACCCCCCACCAAAAAAACCTTATATGTTTATCTGTACACTATTATTATGGATGATGGCTTGTTTTTAATTCAGACTGTGAGTTTTGACTGTAAATAATTGATATCTCTTGAAATTTTGTCTGTGGCAATTGTTTGAGGTCAGGCTTAAAGTTGACCCTTCCAGAGATTTATGTTTGTTTTTGGCAGTCATTTGACATTCGACCAACCCAGGTCAGCTTTAGATGAAAATTTCCATGTGAGGGCCCTGAGTCTGAGCAAGTAGTGTGGCTCACAACTGCAGACATGGGTATGGACTAGTTTTTAATCTGTGTAGAATCATGCAGTCTTCCAGATTAACACAAAAACCGTCAAGGTAAAAGTAATCTTTGGTAGTACTTCATTTCCCAGAGCATAGAATCCAGAACATGCAGACCTTGGTATCCCAATGTCACTTTGAGGACTGCAGGTGCATAGAAAACTGTATCAAGAGCTGGGGAGATGGCTCAGTGCTATAAGCAGCTGTCTGTAAAGCTCAAAGTCCTGAGTTCGATCCCCAGGACCAAAACAAACAGAGAAACAAACAAAAAATTGCATCTGTCTTTAACTACAGAATTTTAAAGGTTATATTCTACAGACAAATTCTTATAATAACGTACATTTTATTTTTGGAAACAGAAAAGACAAATATATAAATAAAATATTGTTCATATTTAGAAGGACATTATTTACTGAATGAATAAAATTAATTATTATTTAATTAGCCATGACCAAAAATTCTTCCAACTTGAATCATGTGGGCATGAGCTATTTCGTTTTTAAAGCTTTTTTATGGTATATGCCAATACATATTTGAATGTTTTGCTTTGCTGGAAGTCACAGTCTAAAAAATTGTATATTTATGCAATTTAATAACTGTAGTACAACCGTGAAGAGATGTCAGTGGAGCTTACAGGAAAGACTGGTTTAATCTACCTGTAAAAGTGATGAAACTCTTCAGTGTGGCTTTGACATTTGTATGTTCGTAAGCATTCACCAGGCAAATAAATTTGAGATGGTGGAGATAAAGTTATAGACTGGCAACCTGACATTGTAAAGGCATGGCAGTTTGACACCTTTAAGGAATTACATGCACGAACACTACAAAATATAATGTGCGTTAGTAGAGACAATAAGAATGTAGTGAAAAATGGCATAAATAGTTAAGTAAAGTTCATTGAGAATATAATTTATATATTTTATTTATATTTTATTTCATTTCATTTCAGGACTGGGGATTAAACTCATACCCTTCTCACTAAGTCACATCCTCAGTCTTATCTATGCAGAATCATGCAGCCTTCTGGATTCATGCAAAAACTGTCAAGGTAAAAGTAATCTTTGGTAGTACTTCATTTTCCAGAGCATGGAATCCAGAACATGCAGATCATGGTATCTTAGTGCAGTTTAAAGACTACAGGTGCATCAAGGGCTGAGGAGATGGCTCAGTGGCATAAGCATTTTAATTATGAGATAGGTCTTGCCAAGTCATTACATTGCTGGGTTTGAATTTGCAACCTTCCTGCCTTAGCCTCACAGAGGACCGAGGCTAGAGGTATACACCATCATGCTTGCTGAACTTTTATTTTTGAGTCATTTTCAGTTATTGAGAGTGAAGAGGTTTCTGAGAGTTTTTAGTAGTAAATGTAATTGCTTGTGCTGTTCGAGTAGATAAACTCCTACAGCGATGTGTGTTCAGTGTGACTGAACTCTGATGGACGCAAGACGCAGGGGCAGAATGTCAGTCTGTGTTAGACCGCGCGAGCGAATGGCTTTGAGGGGAGCGCGGTTAACAGGCAAAGGCTTATGAGAAGATGCCAGCAGTGGTTGTAGATTTTAGAAAATGAAAAATCAACGTGGATGTTCAGATTTAGCGTTTTAAATGCTCTGACTTTGTTGACTAAATAAAACTAAAATTCTTCTTGAAATTGTCTCAGTAATCCACCATCTCAGGCTTCAGTTAGGATGGCAAAGCTTGAGTAAGAAGGGATTGAGTACTTTTAGGTCCAAATTTGACAGTCATATCTATACTATGATTTATTCCACTCTTACTTGATTTTATCATATGTTTATACTAGTCTTTTTTTTTTTTAATAGGTAATCAAAATGGCTTTCCATGATGCTTCAAATTCTGGGACACAGTTCAAAATATAAATGAAAACAACATTGGTTATTTAAATTATAAATGCCCAACACTAAAGATTGCTAAAGATCCTCAATACAGTGTTAGAATGAGAAAATCTATGGATTGACACGTCACATGTACTGATGATTGTTTCATTGGTATGGCTTTCTAGAAGGCTGGCAAAGAGAGCTTTGTTCATCAGATGAATGTTAAAGCTGATCCTAAAATTTTATCCAATTTTGCAGTAGTATATATTTTCTTCTTGTTACCAGAAACTTTTTGGAGGGAAGGCAGTAAAGGCAAATGCATGATCTGCTGAGGCAAGAGGACTGTAAGTCTGAGCCCAGCCAGGGCAACTTAAGAGAATTAGTGAAACCTGTCTCCAAGATAAAAACTAATAAAAAGGGATAGGGATGGAGCTCAGTGCAAGACACTGGCAAGTCCTAGTCCTGGGAAATAAAAGACTAAGAAATTATGAGAGATGATTAACAGGTAGTCTTGATTTGTGAATGGGAATTTGTAAACACAGGATTGTCACTTTGCATTATTAATATTAATAATACTAATCAGTAATATTAATTAATGGTAATAATACAAGAAGTAGAATAAGTGAAAGAACTATAAAGTAAATTGTGTGCTTGAAGTATGCAGGTGTGTGCACGAAGACTTCTTCTGACTTCTATAATACTAACTTTTTATTGAAGTTCTTCAAATGGAAGTTTGCGTTACTAAGAATTGGTTATTCCTTGCTTGAATTTCACATCCTAATAATCTGATAGTGGTAAGATATATTAATTTTCAAGTTTTTCCATGATTCTTTAAGAATACTGATTATCAAAAAATTTTCACATTCATTTACAACATGAAACACACCATCATTCAATGAAATTGAAAAGGAAGCAGTCCTCCCAAAATCATTTGTGGAGGCAAATATTACACTGATTCCAAAACCAGGGAAAGACACAACTAAAAAAGAGAACTACAGGCCAATCCCCCTCATGAACATAGATGCAAAAATCCTCAATAAAATCCTAGCAAACACAATATAGGAAATCATCAAGAAGATCATATACCATGACCAGGTAGGATTCATCCCAAGGATGCAAGGATGGTTCAGTATTCGAAAAATCTATAAATGTAATACACTGTATTAATAGACTGAAATCTAAAAGCCACATGATCATCTCAACTGATGCAGAAAAAGCTTTTGACAAAGTCCAACATCACTCAAATAAGACGTGTCAGAAAGGCTGTTAAAAAAAGTTTACGTTTCCAGATGGGTAACTCTCAAAAAGTTGAGATAAAATTGAGATAAGGAGTTCCATTTTTTAAAATTTACTTGCTAGATAGTAATGAATATTAGCTTATAAAAGGATTTAGATGCTCTTTGAAGAAAATGGGCCAAAGTCTGAGGAGAAACTATAAACTTCAGCAATGGTATTTAGAAGACTAGATAAAGGGGGAGATAACCATTTTTCATGAAAAAAAAAAGACAACTCTGCCCACAATAATCTATATTTCACTGGCACTCATATCACTCTCCATGTGAGATTTCTTAAAATTTTAGTTTTACCATCGTGTGCATAAGGAAGATGATGACTTTCAGTAAACCAACTTATGATTTAAAACCATTTTCACATGAAAATAAATGAAAATAATTCAGGTTTTAAAATGATAATGTTAGAAATAAAAGGTATGATAATTCAAGAAAAGAATTTGTACCTGTGCTGCATATGTTAACTCAGGGCCTAGAATTTTAGATAAAATTTGATTAGATATGGGAAAGGTCTTCCTGCAAAGTAAAAAGGCAGTTTTGGTAATGAGATATGGCATAAAATGTAATCTTTCTCCTCTCATCTTCTAAAGGGCCATATTGATGTACCATCATCACCAAATTAATTTTTTGATTAAAGTGACTAGATATGAGAACACAGAGAAAGATACTCAGAAGAGAAAGAAAGCAAAATAAGTCTCTTGCACTCAATTACCTGTATAACAAGCGGCGAGTAGTCCTGTTTAGGTGCTTAATAGCTTAAAAACAAATTTAGAAGCAAGTAAATGGGAGAAAAGGTGCCCCAACATCCCCCTTGAATGGAGAGTTGCCACTGACACAGCGTTGGTGTGGGAGAGAGAGCCTGAGCCTTTGGCCTTTTGGTTATCTCAGCTGTGCTTCTGCTAACCAAGAAAAGGAGACAGTGGAGGCGGTCCAGTGTACATGTGGCCATGAGCGTTAGCTTTGCATCCTTTGGAGGACATTGTGTGATTTCTAACCTTCCAATTTTACTTTCAATGACAAAAATAATTGTGTACTCTGACAAAAGATCTACCAACTGCTGTACAGGGTTTCAGGGTAAGTCCGGAGGGGATTTGATGGACTTTGTCAGATACAAGAGTTACATTTTTTGTTATTTAACCATCCAGCAGAAAAGTATAAAATAGAGATTTTGAAAAGCAAGGGCTCATTCATGGGCTGAGCTGTAAAAGGTTCAAGTCAACAACTTCTGACGTTGCCAGTCTTGTGGATAACCCACTACTATTATAGACCTCTGGACTATATTGGATTACTCTGCCGAATTCATGCACCTACAATATATGAATGGAAATGGAATACACATCTCTGACAAAAGTAAACAATAAAGGGGGTATAAATGAGCCATTTGGTAGTGAAAATATATATTTGTATATACAAAATGGCATAAATATACAGCTACTTTTTCTTAGTTCAATGAGAAGGTTTAGAACTAATAGTGTTCAGGCATTACATCATGGCTGCATCTTGCACAAGGAATAACTACTACAAAGACAACAATATGCAATGTATTAATTATTATAACTGTCCTACTAACCTGTTTTGAAACTATCTCATTGCTACTTCTTTCTCAATAAAATTATTAAAATATATAAAAATAATTGTGTACTAGTATTTATGAAGTGTAATAGGTTGCTTTAGTGTATTCTTACATTGTGGAATGAGGTAGAGAAAGAAGAGATGTACTTTTTTCTTTTTTTTACAGCCGAACATCACTATTTTACTTTTCTTACACATAGCATGGTGGTGCACACCTGTAAGCCCAGTGCTGTGGAGTTCTGAGACAGGAGAATCACTGCAAGTCCAAACTGCATAGCGAGACCCTGTACTTAATAAATAAATAAATAAATAAATAAATAAAGTTTACATGTATTTATGGAGTGCATTATAATAACTTAATGCATATATGCAAAGCATAATGATCAAATTAATTTGTTATTTCTACTTCAAAGATTTGTCATTTCTGTATGTTATTTCAAAGGATGCTATAGCTTCTTAACGTGTACCATTTTTTTTTTTTTGAGGTTCAGAGCAGACTATATTTATTGGGGGAAAGAAAGCTTCCATCCTAGAGAGGGATAGGAAGGGGGCCCTGTACCATGTTTTTGTGACCAAAGTTTTAAACAACAGACAAAATTTTACCTATTATTCTTTTCATAATGAAGTTCAAACTCCTAAGACTATTTAAGGGTCTTTATAATTTGGAGTATAATACAGTGTTATTTATTCTTATTATCCAAGTCCTGAACTTTGGATGTTACCCTAGAAGTATCTTCCAAATCACAAATTGCTCTCTATGGTGATTCCTGAGGGCTCTTGGAATTTGGAATGTTGGCATGTGACGAAATAAGGCCTTACTTGTGTCTCTGTAGTCTTTCCCACAAATGCCGAGTCTGTAGTCTTTGCCAGGCTGAGCAGTTCACAGTGCAGTCTGTGCTTTGTTCAGCCCATTTTACATTAAGGGATGACCTTTTCTCTTTAAACATATCTATTCAAATTTTATCCAAAATTCTAGGCCCCAAGTTAACTATATAAAATGTGCAGGTACAAATTGTTTTCTCAGATGATTGTAACTTTAATTTCTTACATTACTCTTTTGAAACTTACGAATTCTTGATAAAATAAATGATTAAAATAATTTTTTAAAGTGTATTTGGTGTAGGGTCTCACTGTGCAGCTTGGTCTCAGCGATCCACCTGTTTTCAGCCTCCCCAGTCCTGGGATTGCAGGAATGCACCACCATGTCTGGTCTCAGCGGCCGGCTCAGCACACCCAAGGGTGGGACTGGTGTGGTATGTAGTGCCAGGGATTGAACCTGGGTCTCTGAGCTTGACAAGCAGGTGCTTAGATCGCTGAGCTTTCTCTCTGGGGCCTAAAAATGATTTTGAGTGAATTAAATCATAAGTTGGTTAGCGAAAGGCATCATCTTCCAGGGCCAGCCAAATAGCTCAGTGGATTAAAGTGCCTGCAAGCAGGCACAGGGGCTGGGGGTTCGATCCCCTGGCCTGACATGCTGGCCTCAGAGCCTGGGCGTGCTGAGATAGCAATTGAGACTGGGCGTGGTGGCATGCGCCTGTAATCCCAGCTTTTTGGAGGCTGTAAACAGGAGAATCACTACAAGTCCAATCTAGTAGTGAGAACCTGAATACCCTGTAGACCCTTCCCTAAAAAAAATACAGAGAAACAAAGAAAAAAAAATGCATCATCTTCCTTATGGATATGATGGTAGAATAATAAGATTATGAAAATTTCATTTGGATAGTGACGTGAGCCAATGAAATACAGGTTAATGTGGGCAGAGTTGTCTGTCTTCTCATGAAAAATGTTCATCTCCCTATTTTATTTTTTATATATATTTTAATCTACTATTTATTTTTGTGATATAGAGTCTCCCTATGGAGCTTGGACTCTTAGTGATCCTTTTGTCTCAGCCTCCCCAGCTCTGGGATTACAGGCATGTGACACCACACCTGTTTTGGGTGGCCGGCACAGCATGCAGTCCTGGGGAATACAACCCCAGTCCTTGTGCTTGGCAGGCAGGCCCTTAGGCTGCTGGAATGTCTCCCTCACCCTATCTCCCCATTTATTTAAGTAATTTTTTAAGAACTTCAGTAAAGTTTCATGTTTGCTCCATAAATGTCTTACTTATACTTGGTTTATCCTCCAATATCACCTTGCTTTTGTTACTATTGTTAAAAAATCATATTTACTTAAAATATTGCAAGAAAAATTAAAATATTTAATGTTTATAGATAGGCTGAGTTTTTGAGAATGTCTTATTACATCTAAAATTGTGTGTATTCTTTTGCATCATCTAAGTATAAACTCTTAAGATACTGTAAAGTGTTCTTTTCATTTATACCCCTTTGTACTTCTGTTTATATTTATTTTCTCACTTCTTTCACTGAAACATCACGCAATTGTGGCTAAATTCACTGAAAAGTGTTTTCTAAAAAAGTATAAATTAAATCAATGGGTGAGTAGATATGTCACACACAGTAAAAAGTGTATTTATTGAAACTACTAGCTATTGAGATGTGAGGAAATAGAAACTTATGTAATATTGACTGGAGTGAAAATTCTTATAGTTTTTTAAAAATTTATTTGTATTTTAACTTGAGTGAAAAAATAAAAGCAAAACAAATAGAAAAAATGACATAAACAGGGTAACATACAATAGTGCATATGTTACAGATTTTCAAAACTTGGATAGCTAATTTCTATCTCTATCTATCTATCTATCTATCTATCTATCTATCTATCTATCTATCTATCTATCTATCTATCTATAAAATAAAGCAATGCAACACAGATCAGCAGTCCATAATAGAAGCAGGTTATCCACAGAAGTTGATGATTTAAGCCATTCACAGCTCAGTATATTAATATAACTTCATTTTATATACCTCCATTTTTATAATTTTCTGCTGGATGGTTAAGACCAAGTTAAAGCATGACCTATATAACAAGAAATGTAACTTTTGTATTAGATGAGGTCAGTCAGGTACCCTCAGGGTTTACCCTGTAACCCTGTACTGCACTTTGTAGATTCCTTGTCAGTGTCAGCCATGTGGATGCGTCATGGCCATTGCTTGACCAATTTGCTCTCTGTAGAAGCCTGAGAGAAAGTTTTCTCTCCATGTGACTCTCCTTAGGCACACTATACATCATCGATTGCATTCCTCTGTGGCCCCATAATCTCCTTGATCAGAATATTTGGGACACAACTGAGTTCCATGATATTACAGTACAAATTCTTGTATGTCCTGAGTCTTCACTGACCTTGAAAAGCTAGGGCCAAAATGTTGGCTGACCTTGCAGCCTTTCTTTTTCTCCAATTTTTTCTGCAAACTTAGGTTGTTAACCCTCCAGAAGAGAAGCTTATATGCAGTTCTGTTTACCCACACTATTTATCTAAGTATCAGACATCATAGGCATAAAATGGAACATATATTTTCCATCAAGTATTGAGATACCAAAATCTAAGTCTGTACAGAATATGAAGAAGAAAATTTTTTTAAAAAAATAGGAATGAAAGCTGGGCATGGTGGCGCATGCCTGTAATCCCAGCACTCGGGAGGCTGAGGCAGGAGGATTGTTGTGAGTTCGAGACCAGCCTGAGCTACAAAGTGAGCTTAAGGCCAGCCTGAACTGCATAGTGAGACCCTGTCTCAAAAAGACAAAAAAAAAAAAAAAAAAAAGGAATGAACATTTACATATATTTGCATAGATATTTAGAAATCCATCCGTATACAGCATAGTAGTATTATAGCAGGACAGTCTTGTGACTTTTTTTTTTCTTATTTTTCATTTATTACCCTTTGAAAAAGGGCAGTATAGTAATAGTTAGTATGTCATAACAAGAAGTACATATTTAGAAGACCAGAATGACAGGCATTTGAAGCGTGACCCTTCTATTACACTTTGTTAAATTCAGTCAGTTGCTTGGTTCACAGGTATCAGCATATATAGTTAGTCGGGGTGAGAATCCTAACACTTAACTGCTAGTATCAAAAAGCTCCTGATGTTTCTCAGGATCATTGTCTTACCCATCTAGTGTATAAGTGAATGGTCTTGCCCCGGTCATGTTTCTCAGCTTTTCTCCTTGCCCTCTCCTCATTGTCCAGTCCTCAAGTTCTTGCTTAACTTTTAATCGTGTTACACATTTCTATTTGCAATTCTTTTGAATTATGTTAGGAAGACTATATGATATTTGCACATGGGTCTGGTTTATTTTGCTTATAAGTATATCCTCAAGTGGCATCCACTTAAATACAAAGGCTTCAAGTTTATCATTCTTTACAGCTGAGTAATACTCCATTGTATAAAAATGCTACATCTTTTTCAACCATTCCTTATGGGACAGGCATCTTGGTTGTTTCCAAGATTTGGCTATCACAAATTGTGCTGCTATAAACATAGGTACACATATATCACTATGATATGATGTTTTCAGTTCCTCCTGGAAAATTCCCAGTAGGGGGATAGCTGGCTTGAATGGGATTTCCAGTCCTAGTTTTTTAAGGCATCTCCACACTGATTTCCATAATAGTTGGATCAGTCTACATTCCCACCAGCAGTGGAAAAGTGTTCCCTTTTCCCCACAACCTCTCCAACATTTGTTGTTGGTTGATTTTTTTTTTTTTTTTATGATAGCCATTCTTTCTGCGGTAATATGGTATCTCAGTGCTATTTTAATTTGCATTTCACGGATAACTAGTGATGTGGAGCATTTTTTTGTATATTTATTCGCTTCTTTAATTTCATCCTCTGAGAAGTGTGTGTTCATCTTGGATGCCCATTTCTGGACTGGGTCTTTAAATTTAGGGGCCCTGATATTTTTTAATTCTTTATAAATTCTAGAGTTCAGACCTTTGTCTGAGTGTTGATTAGTTAGGATTTTTTCAAAATTTGTGGATTTTCTCTTCACTTTGTTGGTAATTTCTTTTGACATGCAAAATCTTCTCAGTAACAGGTGGTCCCAGTAGTTAATTCTTTCAAGTGTTTCCTGTGTGAATACATGTTTGTTCATGAACTCTTTGCCTACCCCTATGTCTTCAAGGGTTCCTCCTATTTTCTCTTCCAGGAGATTGAGTGTTTCTGTTTTAAGTGGGTCAAGTTTTAGTTTTCGAAATGTGGAGAGCCAATATTTCCAGCACCATTTGTTAAAGAGGCTATCTTTCTTCCAGTAAGCGTGTTTGGCCCCTTTGTCGAAGATCAAGTGGTTGACTGTGTTTGTAGAGGCCTCTGGATCTTCTAGTCTATTCCATTGGTCCTTAGGTCTATTTTGTTGCCAATACCATTCTTTTTTTAAAAAAAAAAAAAAAAAAAAAAAAAACTAATGTTTTTTAAATTTTTTTGTGGAGCCAGGGATTGAGCTCAGGCCCTTGTGCTTGCCAGGGAAGCACTTATTCCACTGAGTCATCTCCCTGGCCCCTACCAATACCATTCTGATTTTATCACAGTAGCTTTGTAGTATAATTTCAAATCAGGAATTATAATACCTCCTGTCTTGTGTTTGTTGGCCAGGATTGCCTTTGCTATTCTAGGTCTTTTCTGGTTCCAAATAAATTGTAGGAATGATTTCTATAGGTCTGGGAGGTATGTTTTTCTTAATTTGATAGGGATTGCATTCAATCTGTACAACAATTTTTGCGAGTATGGCCATGTTCACTATGTTGGTTCTTCCTATCCAGGAGCAGGGTATATCTTTCCATTTTCTGAAATCCTCTATGATCTCTTTTTTCAGAGTACTATAATTTTCTGTGAAAAGGTCTTTTAACTTCTTTAGTTAGATGAATTCCAAGATAATTCACTTTCTGCAGTGCTATTGTAAAAGGTATTATTTGTATAGTTTCCCTCTCAGTGTGTTTTTTATCCGTGTAGAGAAATGCTATTGACTTTTGAGTACTGACTTTGTATCCTGCTATACTAATGAATTTGTGTATCAATTCTAGTAGCTTCTTAGTGGAAATTTTTGGTTCTTCCAAATAAAGTATCATGTCATCTGCAAACAGTGATAATTTAACTTCTTCTTTACCTATTCTTATTGCTTTTATTGCTCCCTCTTCTCTAATGGCTGTAGCTAATGATTCCAAAGGTATATTGAATAAGAGGGGTGATAAAAGGACATCCTTGTCTTGTACAAGATCTAAGAGTAAAAGATTTCAGTTTTTCCCCATTTAGAATTATATTAGCCATTGGGGTGTCATAGAAGGCTTTTATCAAATTGAAGTAGAGGCCTTCTATTCCAATTTTCTGAAGGATTTTGAACATGAATGAGTTTTGGACTTTGTCAAAAGGCTTTTCTGCATCAATTGAGAGGATCATGTGATTTTTAGTTTTCACTATTGATATTACACTTATAGATTACATTTATAGATTTGCAAATATTGAACCATCCTTGCATCCCTGGGATGAATCCTACCTGGTCATGGTGTATGATCTACTTTATGATTTGCTGTATTCTGTTTGCTAGGATTTTATTGAGGATTTTTGCATCTATGTTCATGAGTGAGATTGGCCTATAGTTCTCTTTTTTAGTTTTGTCTTTTCCTGGTTTGGGTATCAGTATAATACTTGTCTCTAGGAATGATTTTGGGAGAACAGTTTCCTTTTCAATTTCATTGAAGTGTTTGTGGAGTGTAGGGATTATATCTTCTGTAAATTTCTTGTAGCATTTAACAGTGAATTGATGAGGACTGGACTTTTCTTTGTTGGCAGGCTTTTTATTACGTTTTGTATTTCATTGGCTATTATTCATTTATTGAGAGTTGTATTTCATTGGCTATTATTGGTTTATTTCGTTTTGGTAATTTGTACCTTTCTAAAAATCTGTCCATTTCTTCTGTGTCTTCTATTTTGTGAGTGTAATGATTCTCAAAGTAGTTATTGATATGTTCTGAATTTCCAGTGGGTCTGTGGTGATTACACTCTTTTCATCCTTATTGCTTGTATTTGCATTTTTTCTTTCCTCTTTTGGATGAGGTTAGCTACTGGCTTATCATTTTTATTTAGTCTTTCAAAGAACCATCTTTTTGATTCATTGAACTATTTTCTTCATCTCAACTGAATTAATTTGTGCTCTAATCTTTATGATTTCTTCCCGTCTTTGCGCTCTGGGTTTGGTTTGCTCTTCCTTTTTTAGATTTTGGAGGTGCCACATTTGTTATAATTTCTATTGAGATTAATTTATCAATATTATTGATATTGAATAAATACATGCCTTGTGAAATTAACGATACTGTTTTAGGTATTTATCTTTGAGATACCCTTGCACCTGGACAAACATGCTGATTGTTGCACTGTTTTTTTTGTATTTAAAAATATAGAGTTGATCTATTTCAGAAGTACATTTGATTAAGTAAGCTGGGGCTTAAACATATGATGGAATATTCCATAGAGATTAAAATGATTACTTTTATCTACTAGAATGTAGCTAAAGAATGTAGCTAAATCTCTTTTTCTTCAAGTTTTTAAAAAATAACTTTATTGAGAAACGAATAGTAATGAGACAGTTTCAAAACATTAGT
>PVKA01004229.1:18007-38467 GCA_004027165.1 Ctenomys sociabilis
TATATATATATATATATATATATATATATATATATATATATATATATATATATATATATATATATATCGTAGGGTATATCCTAATTATTTTGGATATACATATGCAAAATTGTGATTCATTGTTTAGTTTTGTCAGAGAATGGCATTTCATTGTCATTTAAATATTTTAGGTGTGTAAATTTAGCAAAATATTCCAATATAGTTCAGTAGTCCATAATACTAGTGGGTTATCCATAGGACTGGCAATGTCAGAAGTTGTTGACTTGAGCCTTTTATAGCTCATGTAGCTAAATCTCAAATACAAAATATTCCTTAAAGAACAATATTCGAGTGAATAGTCAGAGCACATGTCATTTCTATAAGCTTTTACTCACAAAAGTATAATATATATATTGCATCTCCCTCACACTGCTTATAGGACAGTGCTTATATCTGAGGAGTAAATAAAAACTGAGACTGTACTCTGGTGGTAGCTACAACATTTGTTCTTAAACAGCATGATCTCTGAAGCATTTATAATATAATATTATTATGCATCACTTTTTGATGGCTATGAGTATCAATTTTTATCCTATTAAGTATCTCTCTATATTCTTGAAACATTTCACAAATCTCACTTGCCCCCAAATCTTAGAACACTATCCCCTAGATATTTGCAAGCTGGATCCTGTAAATTGTCTTTCTATGAGCCTTAGCATTGATAAAATTATTAAATTTCTAATCTCAGTTTTGACTTCACATTTCAAGAATAGATATAAGAAAATACTCATCACAAATGATAACAAAGGAAGGATTGGGGTGTTTATTAACTGGGTCATAAGAAATAAGGTAAACAGTTTTAGTAAGTAATTACTGTGTTATGCAACTTGTATAAGAATAATAGTTTTCTTTTTCTTTTACAGAAAATGAAGATGATATGAAATTAGTGTAACTAGCTTAGATCTACTATATATGTAAGTAACAGTCAATATAGGATCATTATTTATTCATAGAGTTTAAGAGAGCATTTTGCCTCCATATATTTACAGTGGAAATTATACATATGCTAAAGGCAAAATGGGGAAGTTATAAGAAATACTTCCAGGGGTTTGGGGGGATAGCTCAGTAGAAATAAGCACTTGCCTGGCAAGCCCAAGGCCCTGAGTTCAATCCCTGGTTCCACAAAAAAAAAAAAAAAAAATAACAAAGAAATACTTCCAGTCAGGTGCTTATGCCACTGAGCTGTCTCCCTGGCTTAATATCTTTTTTCTTTTCATGATACCGGGGATCAAACTCTGGACCTCACACATGCCAGTTAGATGCTTATGAAGAAATACTTCCATTTCCTGAAATTTCATCCATACATTGCTTTGGGTGAAACTTTCTGTAGAAAGAATCCAAAATTTTCAAAGTGTAAACACAGACCCACCTCTGCGTCTTGAGAGTGAGGTTGAGTGGGCAGGCACATGGTGTGGCTACGGTTGGCAAAGAGCTGCCAAAGGCCTTGCTTTCTGGTCCAGTAGGTTTTCAACTGAAAATACACAGAAGATGAGAGCATTCTTAAAACTGATCAATGGATTGGTAAGAAGAAAGTGGCTGACTCATGTCAGTAATGTACATTTTTATTCACTTTGTGTAAGTTTTATGGGTACTATTTGGATCACAGAGAGACTCTGTTTTCTCAGTCTTGGTCTCTTGGTCTTGGTGATGCAATGTCTGTTAAAAGGAAGAGACAGTTTAGAGACAATTTATAATTTAAATACCAGTAGAATTTTGAGGGTCCAAAGATATTGTTTTATGTACAATATTTAAATATTTATAAAGTTAGTCTTTATGTATTGATTGCCTTTCTGCTGCTAGGCCAAATGTCTTTACACCCAAAATTTGAAATGTCAGAGACTTAAGTCCTTGCTTGGCTCCCTTCAAGCCAGAAACAAGGCAGGAGGGGTGTGGTGAAGCGAAGCAAAGCTGATCAGTTCTCAGTGCCCCAGGAGAAGGGCAGAAATGAAGGGGCCAGAGGCTGGATACAGACCCAGGGTCATGCCTGCATGAGCCACCCAGACACACCCCAAATCGTGCTTTACTACCTCCCTACTTTGCCCATGAGGCTATCAAAATGACAAGCTTAACTGGAAAGGGCTGTATATAAATAAGGACAAGTTAAAAATGTTGAGGATACTGTGGACTATATTGTCAGCATGCAGTAGAAGTATATTTTGCCATTCTAGTAGCCTTAATTTAGCACAGTAGCCAACATTTAGGAAACCAATGAATGAAAAGTGGATGAACTATTGAATGATATTCTATCAACTTGCTTAGTCTCCCTGGTCTGTCACATACTACAAATATATGATGAACCTACCATGTTGCATCTGGAGGATATTTAAGGATGGTACCCTCCTCTTTCAGTAACTCATATTTCAGAATATCTAATATTCCTAGATACTGTTGATATACTGATTTTAGAAGCAGGTGGTAATTTTGACAACAAATGGGAAATAGCTAGTACTCATTATGCAAAACATTTGGTGAATCTGTCTTTGTATGATAAGCTGTGTATTCTGCCTTTTTCTTTTTTCAGTGACAAGTGAAACTGTTCCAATTACTAATACACTGTCAGTCACATAAAATGGCTATTCATTATGAATTGCAGTATTTTCTTAGGCAATCTTTACTCCCACACAGTAATTCTTTACCTTCTGTATATCATTTTTATTATCAGATGAAGAGTATGCCTACATGCGTATGAGATAAATATTGCTGACACTTAAATTAGCTTTATATGCCTGATTAAAACTCCTATCAAAACATATCATATAATAGGAGTTTTTAATCTGCCTTCAAGAAGATTCTGTAGGGAAGATTTTGTTATTATTTTTATAGATAGAAATGAAACTATCAAGGTGAAAAATTCAAGGCTTCAGTGGATTCTTTGCTAGAGACTGTTCTGAGAAGAGAAAGACAAGGAGAGCAAACCTGCCAACCGGGGATCTGACAGCAGTGTGGAATTCCAAGTCAGACTGTCAGGGAATTCTGCAAGACTCTTTGTCATATGAGGCTCAAAGAGAGCTCAGGTCCTTAAGTCCATAAATGAAAGAAGTGATTAATTTAATTGCAGTCATTAAATTATATTTATAAATGCTCAATTACAGTAAAATATTTACTATATAATTTGATTTTAGAAATAATATTAGAAAAACGCAATCTCAATTCCACAAAATATATGTATGGGAGGAAATTACAATTCAACAATTTAGGCAAGAATAAATACCTGTCATCTGTGGGCAAAAAAAGAGGGCGAGAGTTCAGGACCAAGGACAGCACCTTGTAATCTAGAAACAGAAATGTTAGGTAGGCCTGAGTCTGAAGTTACATCTCTAGCACATCAGTCTTAAGAAGGGCCAAGTAGCTGAATCACATGCAGATCCTATTGTTTCTCTTCCTACTCAGTTGTAGCAGCTGAAAATAAAAGGTACTCTTGCTGGAAATTGTGGAAGGCAGTTTGTCCTCCAAGTTGGTGGTAGTGGCAGGTGTAGTTTCTTGTTCAGAGGAGAATTTTTAGAGGTAGAAGCATTTTGTAACTGGATGGACTATTAGATATAAGAGATAGGTGCTAGGTCATCTAACACTAGCTTCTTGGGTCATAAGTCTGATACCTTGCGAGTCACCTAGTTCAGTTCCTTCACTTTGTAAACAAGGGAGCTGACACCTGTGGGGCTTTAATCATGAAACAAGTTGGTTTAATCTCCTGGAATTAACCCTTGGATCTCCAGTCATTCCTTAGTATGGGCAGGCCCATTCTATAGTTTGTGACTATAACAAAGTGTATGAACTATTGGGTGATATTCTATCAACTTGCTTAGTCTCCTTGGTCTGTCACATACTACAAATACATGATGAGTCTACCATGTTGCATCTGGAGGATATTTAAGGATAGTATCCTCCTCTTTCAGTAACTCATATTTCAGAACATCTAATATTCCTAGATACTATTGATATACTAATTTTAAAAGCAAGTGGTAATTTTGACAATAAGTGGGAAATAGTTAATACTCCTTATGCAAAACATTTGGTGAATCTATCTTTGTATGATAAGCTATACATTTTGCCTTTTTCCTTTCTCAGTGATAGGTACTAATATTATATTATGTGCCTGGCCAGGGCATTAGAAATAGAACAGCTTCTGTGTAGCTGTATTGTGATTCTAGCTTGGAATCCAGCTCCTATGCCAGGAAGAATCCCAAGCAGCTCTTGAGGCGGTGGCGGTGGCTTAATAACAGAGAACTTTAGGTCCCACTAAGTTTTCAAGTGAGTTGTTCTGTTGGAAAGAGATATGGGAATGTGTTTGTTAGAATGTGTTTTTAGTGACAACACTATTCAAGAGGGCTTTAAAAAGTGATTAGCACCTATATTTGGTCATTTGTAATATTTTCTTTTCTAAGATAAATTTTTGGTGTGCAAATAACAAATGTGTCTAATAAGAAGCTAAGAGTTGCAGATTTATGTTTTCTGGAATTATATTGTCTTGGTGTTTTATTGTTATTGTTTCCTGTGGTGCTGGTGTTCAAACTGAGGACCTCAGTGCTAGGCTGGCACTCAACCGCTAAGCCACATCCTGCCCTTGTGTTTTCTGAGACAGTATCTTGCAAAATTGCCCAATCTGGCCTTGAACATGTGATTCTCCTTTGACCTCCCATGTTGCTGGATTATGAGTGTGTCACAGTACTGGACTTGTACTACTTCTCGTATAGCCTGAAGCCAGACTAAAAGAAGCCCTTTGGGCCCTCCTTGAGGTTCAGAGGAGTCCACATTTGTAATCCCAGGAAAGTTACCGAAATTCCACTAAATAATTCCACCTACCACTTCCACTGCAATACTGGGTGAGAATAAAGATACAAAGGTACGTCTGGAATTGTGGAGAGCCAAGGGGGTCCTAAATCCAGCTAACATAATTGATAACCAGAGCAAAGGCCTGGGTTTTGTTAATTAGGGAGAGGGGAGTGGCTTAGGGATGAAATAGTGGTGCTGTGAGTTGGGCTAGGCCAAAGGCCTGAAATCACCTCTGCAGTATGTAGAGAAAGAGCTATGTAGAAAGAGTAATCTGCATATCACAGATTGGGGCAGTATCTAGTGTTTAGGGCTTGATGTTTCAGATTCAGTGTGTAAACACCGTACCTGGAGATGTCACAGTCTCTTTCTCAAAGCTCAGTCCAGGCCCACAGTGTGGTGTCACTTGGCCTAGCTTCTACATACGGCTTGGGAAGTATATGCAAGGTGTCACTGACCTGTTGCATTGCTTTAAAGGCTATGCATCAGCACCTTGACAAGACCCATTTGCATTGCTTAAAGTCAGTTGAGTGGATAAAATCTTAGCCAGCTCTGTGCGCATCACTGCATGGAAATAGGGCCAAGACATTGTCTTAGCTAAAGTGGAGACAAGTGCTCTTCTTTCAGGGTGAGCCGTTTTGGTCGTCCTCCCCTCCAGACTGTCTTAGGTTCAAGACTTAGATCTTCTAATGGTGATATTTTGAGCAGTTATTTCAAGCTTTCTCTGCTTTAATTTCTTCACATGTGAAAGAACTTTGTTACAGGATTTTGTCTGTGAGAGTATACATAATATTTATTTAAAAATTAGACACTCAGCTTTTAGGATCTGATGAGTAATTTTAATTTAGGCATTGAAATTAAAGCAAGTTAGCAAGCAAGTTGGTTAATGTCTCTAAGACTGAAGTTTCTCTGATTGGATATTCATAAATGTGACTCAAGCAGAGCTTGACAGATGCTTGTGTATGATGGCTTGTCCTGTTGGAACATTCTAGAAGAGTAGGAATGACCACAGAGTTGGTCCCAGTTAGACACTGGACTTCTCAATGCAACTTCTACGAACCACCCCCCAAGCCTTTTTCATTCCCCTAATGACCATGAGGGAGACCTTTGGAAGAAGTTCTCAACTTCTCAAGTCTAAATTGAAGAATTTTGAATTAATTTATGGTTGTACACAAAATTTTACCTTTTTTTTTTTGGTATTTTAGGGAAGGGTCTACAGGGTGTTCAGGGTCTCACTACATAGATCAGACTCATAGTGATCCACCTGTTTACAGCCTCCCAAGAGCTGGGATTATAGGCTGGCGCCACCATGCCCAGTCTCGATTGCTGTCTCAGAGTGCCCCAGCAGCGGGGCAGTGTGGCAGGCCCAGGGATTGAATCCCTGGCCCCTGCGCCTGCCTGCAGGTGCTTTAATCTACTGAGCTATTTGGCTGGCCCTAAAATTTTATCTTTTAGGGTTGTTTGATGTACAGCAAGAGATAACTACTGTTAGCATATTGCCATATTGCCATCAATTCCCCTATTAACTTTATAAATCATTTAAGGAAGACATTGTTGTCTTAGTTTCTTTGTTGAAGAATCTGGTTCCACTATGGATTGGCTCTTACATTTTCTTTTATTATGATATTTTATTCATCCCTCTATCAAGTGGAGATGAAATAAGGTTTAATAATTATAATGTCACAAAAGAATCATATTTACAAAACAAAATATAGTTTTATTTTATAGCTCATTCTGCTAAGACATCTCCTCAATGTAGGAGAAGAGTTACAGTATCCTCCACTGGAAAATATGCTTGGAGGAAGCAAGAAAACCTAAGTGAGGGCAATATTTGTGCATATGGAAGAGCTGTTAGAATTATTTCACTGGATCTTTTTGCTAGTGAGTCTGGAACATTGTCATTTCCTTTGTAATTGGGTAATGGTCACCATCTAAATTAGAAAAAGACAGCAAGTAAACTGGACTTGTAAAAAGTGTTGAAAAAAAAAGAATTGAATTAAAATCACACACCAAAAATTCACATGAGAAGGTTTCATCCTCTGCTCTCTTTTTAATAAAATTTTGCATTGTTTCTCCTGGCTATCAAGTCTCATTTCACTTGTCACAGTTCTCAAAGCAGAGCATTGCTACAATTTTATCAGCTTATTTTTATTCCTAGATCATCGCTTCAATTGAGGAAGAGGTAAAATTTGGTTCATGTTCTATTCCTTTTTATTTTCTTTCCAAGGCATGGCCTTATTATTATTATATCTGGGCCAACTTGGATGCTTGAAATGAATGCTTTAGAGTGCAGCAGAATGAAGTGAAATGACTTGGTTATTTTAGCTCTGAAGAGCAGAGGTGGTCACGCTGAATTTAAAGATGTAGACAGTAAACAATGTGATTTATTAGGTCCCTCAGGTCGGTCTCTGTGGACTTCATTTAAGAATGCCTTTATTTCCTTGCTGCTTTCTCAGGTGAGTAGCCCTGGCAGGCATCTCAAATCTTCTCTAATTGTGTTCTATTTTCTTCAAAGGAAAGCATTTTTGACAATGTCCTCTAGCTTCAAACTCTTCTTCTGACTTCTTGTTCAATATCAACTCAATAAAACTAATAGCACAAATTGAAACCTCAAATTTTAGTGGGCATGAGGATCATCTTAGAGGCCAATTAAAATGTAGAACCTTGCTCTTTCATATATTATAAGTTTCCTGGATTAGAAAGAGTATGTTTTTTAAAGTAAGCACCAAGGTGATTCTGCCTGAAAATGTACTTCGTGACCTCAGTCCTACTGATACTGTAATTTTTTTAAACATAATAATGTATATAAATATATGTATAGTATGTATTTTTAAGATCAATAATACAGTGAGAACAATTAGTGACCTCAGTCCTACTGATACTGTAATTTTTTTAACATAATAATGTATATAAATATATGTATAGTATGTATTTTTAAGATCAATAATACAGTGAGAACAATTAGTGATAGAGTGTTTTATGGTTGTAAGACAAGCAAATGGCTCTATTTACCTTGGAGTGCTCCCTTCTTAAAACCAAATGCAACAGCAAAATTTCAAAAATTAGAATTGCTATGTTTAGGATCAAGAAATGCTCCATAAAGTCAATATCTGAAAAATAGCCATGATTTTAATTAACAGCTTGAGCGTGAGTTTATGTCATTATCAGTGTCTGTAGATTAAAGATGGCCCATTACATGCTCTCATCATGGGCTTTCAATAATGTTCATCATCTTGATGGACAGTTTTTGTTTAAGAAACAAACTACATGAGAAAAACTAGCTGCACTTCTATCTTCACTCTCTTGTGTATGTGTGTATATATATATATATATACATATATATATACATATATATATATAATGTATATGTTTACATTTATTTATATTTCACCCCTTTGTCTTTCTTCCTTTTCCTTTTCCACCATGCTATGTATATTTTTTGTAATCTTTGGTAACTAGTGCAATAAACACACACTGCTAGCATATGCACTTTGTATGTCAGATTAAATCAAAGTTATTAGTACTTTGTTCTTCCCCTGGCTGAAAAATCTAGAATATTTGATGATGGACACGGGATAGGAGGAAAGGAATAAAAGTTGACATAATGTTTTATTTGTGTCCTGTTTTTTTGTCTTAAAGTTCATGTGGACTATAAAACTTTCTCCATTTAAACAAAGCAATGATTTTTGTAGAAATATTTAATTTGTAAGATATATGTAAGTGTGGTAGTTTGGGACAGAATAGTAACTATTCCTATTTTTATTAATAGATATAGTTATGGTACCATTTTTTTGGTGCATCTTACTTTTTAAAAATATAGCTAGTTTTTTCTTGATCTGATTAGGAATTTGTTTATGACAGAAAACACACATATATAATGTATCATTTTGCACAGAGTTTTTACAAGCCTTTAAAATCAGTAGATTACATTAAATTTTCTACAAGATATTTGCAGTGTGATGCAAAAAGAGTTTGAGATGGAGTCTTTGGGGAACTGGGATTAGTAGGACATAAAAGGAAAAACACTAACGGATAGAGAGCTTAAAGTTCAGTTAATGAAATACAGAAGAGATAGGTGAAATTATTTTTAGAATCAAAGAGGAAAGAAAATCCCTACAAATGTCCATTAGAGTCAGCAAGTGGTGGTTAGAGCAACCTTGGCAAAGGCGCTTTTCAGGAGAAACTGACATGTAGGGGATAAGGAAGGGCTGGGAGAAAGGGAGATAATGATGAGGCTGTAGTTGCAAATTTGATAGGGAAAGAAGAGGAAAGAAAGGGGCATGCTGAGACGGCAATTGAGACTGGGCATGGTGGTGCGCGCCTATGATGTCAGCTCTTATGAGGCTGTAAGCAGGCGCCTATGATCTCAGCTCTTGTGAGGCTGTAAGCAGGCAGATCACTAGGAGTCCTATCTAGTGGTGAGATCCTGAACACCCTGTAGACCTTTCCTTAAAATGTAAAATAAATAAATAAATAAATAAATAAATTTTTTGACAGAAGGTCTACAAATTGCCGTAGAGGGTTTCAGGGTAAATCCTGAGGGGATTTGACTGACCTTGTCAGATACAAAAGCTACATTTTTTCATTATATACGTCTTGCTTTATCTTGGTCTTAACCATCCAGCAGAAAAGTATAAAAATGAGGCATAAAAAGTAAAGCCATATTCATATGCTGAGCTGTCAAAGGCTCCAGTCAACAACTTCTGACATTGTCAGTCATGTGGATAGCCCTCTACTACTATAGATTACTGTTTTAGTCTGTAGTGCTAGAGCAGGAGCCTTCATAGGAAAGAAATGCTTATCTGTAAAGAGGAGGGTGGGAGGGGTGCTTGGGTTTTCTTGTCAGCCTTATGAAAGGTAGCAGTGGAGAGGATGGCCATACAAAAGAGGAAAGGGGTAACACATGGAGCTGAGTGCTAGAAAACTTGAGCGGCTTTATGCTGAGTGTTTAAATTAAAATTAATTTTAACTGGAAGGTCATCTTTCCTTTGACATTAGAGAAAAATATTGAAGGTAAATGTGATGTAAGTAATGAAAATTTCTTAGTTCTCAATAGATTATAGACTTGTCAAAGAAAGAGGTCATGTTACATTAGAGTGTCCTTGTGCTCACGGTGAAGGTAAGGTGAAATATATAACACAAATTCATGATTGGGAAGGTGAACTTGTAGTGGAGCTGTACTATTCCAGAGATCAAGGGACAGGTCATTGTTATGAAGAAATAAATGGTTAGAAATCATATTATTTGTGATATTTACCAATTTAATGCTGTGTGGAGCAGAAAGAAGGGGCTGCTTGTCACAGAAATAATATAGAATGTTTTTATATTTTCTGCTTGATTTCAACAATAAGATTTCTTTAATAGGTCTATAATTATAGGACTATTATTATAACATAAATATTATGGACCATTTTATAAATTCCCTTTCAGACTGAAAACATTTTCTTTAAAGTGTCTGGGGTTAGGATATAAACATTTATTTAGTTACTTATTGATTTATGTATCTCCTTTCTCTAGAAAGGACTTAAGGGTATCTTTCATTCTTTCCCTTGGTATATGTTTTGTGATAATTAATTACTTTCAATGTTGGCATCTTTAATATTAAGAACATTGTACGTGGAGCCTCTGTGTAGCAAGTGCTTAAATGTGTGATTGAAATAACAGACCTGTCCTCCAGAAAAGAGGGACAAATTAATTTAACTACCGTCATTATCATATTCACACACAGCTGTGATGCGGACTGGTCAGGGATTCTGGAGCACTCTGTTTCCTTCCATTGCTGTTTGTTTCTACCAAACACCTGGTACATTTGCCTAATGAACTCAGTTATTCCCCATCTGTTTTTCCCCAGCTTCCCATTAGTTGTGTGTCTGTGGATATAGATTCTAAAGGGAACAGGAATTTGGAATCCTAAGTCATAAGAGCCAATAACATATTGGCTTAGTGACGTGGACTGTGTAATATTTGAGAATGAAAATAGAAAATATTTCATATTTAATTAGAAGACAATGATCTAATACCACTTTTTAAGTGAGTTTAGTCAAATCTATTCTTTATCATGAGTAACTCCCATCAATTAAAACCTGGTTAATCAGACTAATGAGGGGAAACTATTGTAAAACAGAATTTTAGAGTGTTGAAAGCAAATGTGTTTTATGGCTTGAAAATGAACATCCCATTGCATATTAGACTGAATGTATTTTCCAGGAGTAGATTTTAAGAAATTTTATTAAATGTGTAATTATATCAATTATCTGAGAATAAATGTTTCTGGAAAAGCTGAGAACATGCTTGAAAAGAGTTTCTAATCTTGTTACTTTGCAGAGCCCATGCTTTATTGCGCTAGGAAAAGAGAATAGCAGTGCCCTCTTTTCCTGGGTAGATCTACGAATATGTTGGGACTAGTAATGTGATCATAAATATGTGTGGTGCTACCTAAAAATGTCTCCAAAAAACCATGCCCATTTTTCTTCACTGCTAACATCAAGTTTTAAAAAATAATTTAATATTCACTTGAATTATATAATTCTTTTCAGAGAACGTAGATATGCCTTCTATATCACAGAGCAGCTTCTATGCCTCTGTATCATTGATGTTTTCTCATGCAAACACAACGTAAAGATATCTTGGGAATACCAAGATACTTCATTCAAAAAGTACTCATTGAATATCTAGCATAGTTCATTGTGCTTTACTTTTAACTATGCAAATATAAGTGGACCCTGTCAGGTGACTGCTACCGGCGCAGACCCTACTAGAGAGACTCACTTGACTGCCTTTTGTTTGTGTGACATGTTTTGCTATACCTTTTCATACATGCTGCTTATCACACTACACTTTTTTGAAATGTGAGCAAAATTTTAAACAGCATCCCCTGGTATAAATGGCTACATTTCTTACTATGCTACTTGTCACTCTGTCCATTTCTACTTTGCTGTTTGAAACAAGAGTCATATGTTTTTTCATCATGCCTGATGACCTTCTGGCCCAGAGATGTGCTTAGGTGGATGAGTAAACTACTCATAGTATTGAGAAATGAGTCACAGAGAAATCCAAATAGTTTTTGTTTTTCTGGAAACAACCAAATCCATTTGTTTTAGTTTTGTCTTCTTTCTTTCCTTCTCCACTCAAATGTTTTCTCTACTGCAGAGCTTTCTACACGAGTCCCAAATAGTAACTAAATTTATATAAGCAACTAACAACTGGTCTTTGATTGCTAAGTAACTCTTATGATGGAAAAATAAGGGAAGTCATTGAATTCCATTAGAAATATGAATGGCAATTCATCTGATTTGATTTTAATCAAGAATTGGAGACATACAGAATTGGACTGTTCCACACGAAAAAGGTTCTATATGGAGGAGTCTCAGTATAAATTTTAGAATTGTTTTGAAGGGATTCTGCCAAATTTTCATTTTATGAGAATTATTAAAAATTTACTGGATGCTTATCTGTTCAACATGATGGTATAGTAATGCCACTGAACCTCTGATATTTCCAAATGCCCCTGCGCAAGCATTACTCAATGGATAACAAATAGTTCATTAACAAATTATTCAACTACATAATTTTAATTTGTGATATACTCAGTAGCCACAAATTGCAGATGTCTTTTAATATAATAGAGTGTACAGGGTAAAAATCTTTTCCTCATCTATAAAACTTGTATTGATTGGTAAGCATAAGTTGTTAAACACTACATATTCATTAAATATACCAGTATTTTAGTAATTTGCATTACTAAAGAGAAGCCTAAATAGATGTCTTTTCAGTGATAGATAAGGCAGGAAGTCATTTATAGCTTTGAAATAATATTTATGTTTCATTAGATAATGGATAATTGTGGAGGAATAGAAGCTAGTTAAATGAAAATTTAAAAAAAAATCACTGGTAGATGTAATACAGTGGTGCAGACATTCCTGTCACTGTTTCCAAGGTCATAATTTGTTGAAGAATAGCTAGATGGGACTTATATATACTGACAAAGTCTTTAAGGGAGCTTTGCTACCAGAGAGAAAAAGTTGATTTAATCAGGAAAAGTTTTCAATACTCTAGTTTAGATGTAGGTATAATTCCTTTCCTTTGATAAGGTTGAGAATTAATAGGTCTTGGCAAGTTTAAGAATAATTGCCTTCCTCTGAAAACACAAGTTAACTTGTAGTGTCTTCTTTAGTTAGAAAAATATCACTCCCTACCACATAGGCTTTCTTCCCTAATTTTTTTCTTCTGAGACAGGGTCTCGCATGTTCAGGATGGCCTTGGACTAATTATGTAGTGTAGGCTGGCCTCAAATTCTGAAATCCTCCTGCCTCTGCCTCCTGAGTCTTGAGATTGTGGATGCGAGAGGCCACCCCCAGATCCTCATTGTATTTTTGCCAGGGATTTTTTTTGCAGGAATTGGGGATTGAATTCAGACCCTTGTACTTGCCAGGGAAGTGCTTATTCTACTGAACCATCTCCCTGGCCCCCAACCCAGGATATTTTTGAAGTGTAACTTTTTCTATTATCAATAAAGGAAAGAAAAACTATTATCTTAAAATTATTTGCTCTAAATATTTGCTTATGTAAGGATCACCTTTTGCTTTCATTTGTTCAAAGATGTTAATGTTCTTGTCAAGCGTCCTGACTCTTCTGCACAAACCTCACAGACAGACTGAATAGTGCACTCCTGTCTTGGTTTTATGATAGACATCTCATGGATTCAGGTGAACTGGGCTGCAGACAGAGAAGAGAGGCAAGAATTGGGCAAACTTTTATGGTAGAGAAGTTATTGATCACTGAAGAGATAGATACGTTGAGAAAGAATAAAAAATTTCACTGTTTCCACATTCCAATTTATTTCCATCATGTAAATGTAGGTATAGCAAGTAAAATAGTGTCTATGAGCATGATAGAGATACATTTTCAAGTCATAGTGCTTTTAGTTATATGTCATAGACTTCATAATATATCCTCATTTTAATGGTCTAGCTTCTTTTCCTATAAAATTTATTATACCTGAAATAACTATTATTAGCAGTTTTTAAAGCTACCAAATCTAGCATCTCTATTAACTCCTTTCTTTATGTTATTACTTAGATCCAATGTCCTGCCATCAAAGTGTAGCTGATTCTAGGGTTATCTTAAAATGTAATCCTTCACTCTTTCAACAATTTTCATGCCACTTCAATCCCCCAACAACTTTTCTTTTTGCTGAAAAGATAAATTTATCTTTTCAATTGCTGCATTATTTTTGGAAAAATGAAACAAAAACTAAAAAAAGTAACACATTTCTTGACATGCTTTTTATGATTTATGACTATCAAATCTCATTTGCAAAACCCATCGTCAGATGTTTTTGGGGTACAATCTCCTTGATTTTTCTCTTGTCTTAAATATATCTGGGCCATAGGACAGTGTTAAAGAAAACAACCAAAATAGGCTTTACCACTGTCCCCCGATAACTATCTGGAGGTTATCTGATACAAGAGTTGTCTGACATGAGAGACAGTTTCTAGGACAGTGAGCAGGGAGAGAGATTCCAGAAGGAATTCAGTGATTTCTTTCAGTGCAGACAGCAAGGTTTAGTATTTGAGGAGGTTGGAGGTGTTTTTAACTTGCAGAGGGATACATGAAAGAGGAGAAAATAGCACAGGTAATTTCAGATATATTCAATCCTTTCAATTTTTGGTTGAATACTAATCTGCACCAAAAGTAAACAAACAAACAAACAAACTAGAAAGTGGAAGGTAGAAAAATCTCTCAGGTCGTGCAAGACTTGCAAATGCCCCTCTTGCTAATAGGAGGAGTAGAAAGTGCTCCTAGTAGACCATAAAATTATTGAAAGCTACTAGTCATAGAAGGATGTAGGAAAATACAATTCAATCACTAGGAGAAAAATAAATGAGTTGTGAGCAAAGTAAACACAGTGGAAGATAATTTATAACACTAATATATAAATGAAAGGACACCCCACTTCGTGGGTTAGAATATCTGAGAAGTGCAGAGCCAACATGAGGCTGATATTGATGACATATAAATAACCCTTCCAGCTGAATACTGTCACCATCACCACCATCACATCATCATTCACGAAAAGCGAGACCCTCGTTCCCTGATTTAAATGTGGGCAAAGGATGTAGACATTTTTGGAAAGAAGCAGTAATCATAGGCAATAAGCACCCGAAGAGATTGGCAACATAATGAGGCAGCGAAGAAGCACAAATCAAAACCACAATGAGATACCACCTCGTATTCAGGGGGATGGAAGAAGCGTTGGTGAGCATGTGAAGACACCGGGTAACACCGATGGCGCTGGGGAGACGGGAGATGGTGGGGACCCTCCAGAAACTGCGTTAGCTGTTCCTGGATGGATGATACCTAGTGTTGGCATGTGAGGCATCAGTTCTATTCCTTAGTGTATGTTTAAGAGAGTTGAAAATATGTGTTCATAAAAGATTCGATGTCTGGGGCTGGGGACATAGCTCAGTGGAATAAATGCTTGCCTGGTAAGTGCAAGGTTCTGAGCTTGATCCCTGGTTACAATACTCACAGCAACATTATTCATAATAACTAAAAAAGTAGAAAAAGGGCTGGGGAAATAACTCAGTGTTCTAAGTGCCTACTTGGTACTACATACCTTGCCAGCCACAGAAACCAGGTATGGCGGGGCACACCTGTAATCCCAGTGCTGGGGAGGCTGAGGCAGGAGGATGATTGTGAGTCTGAGCTGTGGAACAAGACCCTGCACCAGTAAACAAACAAACAAATAAATAATTTAAAAATTAAGAAAAGAAACAACTCAATGCCCATCCACTGATGACTGGATGCATATATGCAGTATGCAGTAAAACCTTGGTTTGTAAGCATAATTTGGTTTTAGAAACATGTTGTCATCCAAAGCACTTAAATATTCAAGTGAATTTCCTCATAAGAGATAGTGGAAACTCAGATGATTCATTCCACAGTCTAAGCATATTTATATAGAAGTGAGTATAATTCTGTAATAGAGGACAAAATAATAAAGAAATACAAAATATAAAGCCAGGTAAATTAATGAACCTGCACTTACAACTTTCACTATCACGAATGGAATCACACCTATCTATTGGTTCCTTTTGTGCAATGGCCTTTGGCTCCCTTTGGAGGATTTCACGAAAATATGATGCTGCATTGCCATCAAGCAGGTTCACCACCTCCACTGCTACAACCTTGTTTAAATGATGCTTTCCTACAAAATTTTGCACTGTTTCCCACACTGTACACACTCCTCTACTCTCAATTGAAGTGAAGGATTTTACCCCCTTTTTTTCTCTTCTTCCTCTGGCGATAAGTTCTTCTCCATAACTTCTTGGTGTTGGAGACAATGATTATTAATGACCATTACGCATAACCTGGGGGAGAGAAAGAAAGAGAGAGAGGGAGACAGACAGACAGACAGACAGACAGAGACAGACAGACAGACAGAGACAGACAGTAACAGATAAGAACCATGGGTCAGTTATCATGTCAGGAGTCGTATTTGGTATCCCACTTTGCAAGACAATACTTGTTTATGAAGTTAAAATTTGGTAGAAGTGTTGGTCTTGTGCAGCACTCACTGAACAAGTCACTTGCAGGTCAAGGTTTTACTCTGTTTATACCAGGATTTATGATTCAGCCACAAAAATGAATTAAATACTGATATATGCTAAAATACAGATTAACTATGAAAATATATGATACAATGTAGAATAACCATAAAAATGTTACATAGTAACATAGAATAATCCAGATGCAAATGCTGTTTTATATGACTTCATTTATAACCATAAATGAAATGTATTTTCATTTATGAAATATCCAGAATAGGCACATATGTAGACAAAGAAGCACATAGATTCCTGGTTGCTAGGGATTGGAAAAAGGGAGCAATGCAGAGTGAGTGTGAGTAGTTATAGAATATCCTTTTAGGGTAACAAAAATATACTAAAATTAGGTAGTGGTGTGGTTAGATAGTCTATTAATATACTCAAAAGCATTCATTTCTTTCCTTTAGCATGGTGAATTATGATGACACATGGTCCATGTCAGTAGTGCCGTTATTAAATCAGAAAATGATGTGGGTAGTTCAAAGCATATTTAAAAGTGAATTTAGAGTTAAATATCTTCTTGTCATGAAAATCCCTAATCCAAGTATCTCCACTAGTAGATTCCAGCAAAATATATTTGGAAGAAATAAAGAAATTCTACAAAAACTCTTCTAGGAAAATAAAAATGTGTAGAAGCATTTTCTAGGTTATTTTATGGCTTTAGTTTGATTAAAACCCAGAGACAGTATAAGATACGAAAACTGGACATTGGTATCTCATATAAACATAGATTTAAAAGTCATTATCAAAGATTAATACATTCTGATGAACTGGGATTAGGCCAAGCAGGGAAATAATTAGAATTATCTTTTAGAAACCAATTTTATTTACCAATTCACTATTAATAAGGTGTTAAAGGGAAACAATGCAAATTTTCTCAAAATATGCTACAAAATGTGCCTATTTATGATTAAAATTTCTGAAGCTATTCCTATATTTCTCTATCTCCTCCCCTCTTGGGTCTTAAGTTGGCAATGGCTACACTCTTATTTTTTGATACAGGGTCTCACTATGCAGTTCAGACTTGTAGTGATCCTCCTGTCTCAGCCTCCCCAGTGCTGGAATTACAGACATATACCACCACATCCAGTTTTAAGGCCCTCACTGTGTATGTGGTACCAGGGCTTGAACTTGGAACCTTGTGCTTGCCAGGCAGGTGCTTAGGCTGCTGAGCTATCTCTCCAGCGCGGGGATGGCTATGCTCTTGACCACAGGTAGCTCCCTAAAAGTTGCAAATTCCCTTGATAGCTATTTGTTAATTCTGTGAGTCTTTGCTACATCGCTGGCTAAAGCAGGTTCTGGCATCAGTTTCCTCTTAGGGTTCATCTCTGTCTTCTATCTGCTCTTGTATCTGTGTGCTATTCATTGGTAATGGCATAGACCAATTAGTCTGGGATCAATGACTTTTCTGAGGCAATGCCATGGAAATGGGGCTAGGATGTGAACCTAGAAGCCTGACTCCAGGAATAAGATTTCTAGTTGGTTTTCAGTTGCTATTCTAATGTGTGGTCATAATCTTTGTGACTTAAAATCCAGTTATTTCAGATTTTCATGGATCAGAGAGATCGTAGACCTTAGCTCAACTGAAATCTTGTCTTAAGGTCTTGAAGTCAAAGTGTCACTTTATCTGGGTCTATCTCTCAGCAAGGGTCTACCTCTGTGAATAGATGAAAAGTTCGCAGAGATCTTGGCTTACTTCACTTCCTAATGGCTATACAGCCGGCCTCCGCCCTTGCCATCCTGGTCGGTAGTCACACAGAACTCCTGCCTACTGCCTCACTTCCTGCTCTTATTTCCCATGGAGCCAGACTCAAGCAAAGACGTACTGAGTTATTCTCAAGGATTGGATCTCTCTCTCTCTTTTTGCTTTCAGCATCTTTCTGCTTCTAGCCAGAGAAAGCTCTCTGCTTTTAAGCACTAATGTGATTAGATTGGACTCACTCAGGCAATCTTGAATAACCTCCTTAGTTTAAGGTCCATAAATTTAGTTAATTCACAAAATCTCTTTTGCCATGCAATATAATATATTTACAAATCTAAGGGCATTTTCTTTAGGTAGCCAATATATTTACTAAAATCAGTTATGTGTCACTGCTTTAAGTAGCTCTATTTTTGAAAAACCTTTTTATTTATATTTATTTATTTATTTATTTAGTACAGGGTCTTGCTACTTGTAGTGATCCTCCTGTCTCCGACTCCAGCACTGGGATTGCAGGTGTGCACCACCATGCCTGGTTTCAGTGGCTGGCAAGACAATGCCTGGGCTTCTGAGGCTGGCATCACATGCGGTACTGGGGATCAAATCCTGTCCTTGCATTTGCCAGATAGGAACCTAGATTGGTGAACTATCTCCCTGGCCCAGTAGCCCTCTATTTTAAAAGTGTTCCTAATTAACAATTTTTAAAGGCCATAGTCTTGCTGAATATCTTAGTTACTTTTTTCATAGTTGAGGCAAAATACCTGACACCCAAAGTTAAAGGAGGAAAGGTTTGTAGTCGCTCACAATTTGTAAGGGTTCAGATCATTGTTGGAAGGTCCAAGGTGGGGTGGCATGGCAGAGGGGCGTCGCTGAGGAGAGAGTCCATGGGAGGCAGCAAGTGACAACAGCAGCCTTAGCCTTCCTTTTGGCCCTTATCGTCTATACAGGTTACATACCCTTCAGCCAGGTAGCACTCACACTCAGTTTGGGGCTTCTCATTTTCCACTCCTACAACTGTGCCAAAACAATCACATTTAGTAACCACACATGCCCAATCCCAGCTTCAAACACTCGCTGCCTCTGAAAAGCCCCACCTAGGACACATGAGCTTCCAAAGGACATCTAGACGCAAGCCACTATAATGTGTTACCCTCGTTTAGAATCTTGGCTAAGAGAGGAAAGCAGAAAACGTATTCTCAAAAATGTTTACAGATTAAAAAGAACAACATGTAAATGAATTATTTATTTGCGATAGCAATGGTTATCCTTGAGAATGTTAAGTGAACACAGAGGAAAGAGTTACCTGGAAATTATGTCAGTTTTGGTTGGTGGAGGGCCAGTTGTTCTGCAGTATATTTGTGTGCTGGCTCTTGGCTAGCCAGCAGGCAATACAGTGATTTTTGTGTGCTTCTTTGTGTTAATCTTCCACATTTATTTATTTGCCCTTGAGATCCATGAACTGCCTTTGTAAGATAATAGTTTGATATATGATATAATCAGCCTCCAAAGGTTTTAAGTTCACACTTAGATAAACTTAGTAAGAATTATGCTTTACACGGTTATCCAAGCTGCTTCTCCAACCTGAAAGTAATTCAAAGTGCAAAAGTCAATGAGGATTTTCATATTTGGTGACAACCTGACCTCAGTTTGTGAATCAATAGCATCTGAACAGCTGAGAGGCATGAAACCATGCATCCGATTAGCAGGTGAGAGGCTAATTGTGTAGACTCCAGAGAAAACAAGGAAATAATTAAAGCATGAATCAATAAATAACGGGGCTCTCAGCGCATGATTATCTGATTGTATGCCTCTCCTTAGGCTTCCTTTATGACATTAGTGACTTTAAAGCTTAACCTCTTTCTGAATGCATAATCAGGCGCTGAAAACCCCCCGTAGGCAGAATATTTATTTTTTACCATGCCTGTGGAATTGAAGGACAAAAACCTAGATATGATTTTCTTTTCTTCTCCTTAACAAAGGAATTTGGACATGGCTTGCTTCACTGGGAAAATCTAAGATTCTTGCTGTTCCTTGTAGTAGTTCATTTCATATAAGAAATGCTTTCGTTGCTATATTTATTAATGACTTTGGATTGTATTTCTTTCTCAGTTTGGAGAAGAGTTCCAACTATAGACTTTTGAAAAGCTATTTTATCCAAAGATTAGAGGTGATTGTATTAGACCTTCCACAACTGGTAACTTAGGGGGTTGGGGAGATAACACACTGGAATAAGAGCTTGCCTGGTAAGTTCAAGGTCTTGAGTTTGATCCCTGGTTCCACCAAAAGTAAACAAAAGAACAAACAGACAGAACAAAACAGCAACAACAACAACAAAAACCAAAAACA
>PVKA01004229.1:38567-101362 GCA_004027165.1 Ctenomys sociabilis
AACCAGGGATTGAATTCAGGCCCTTGTGCTTGCCAGGGAAGTGCTTATTCCACTGAGCCATCTCCCTGGCCCTTGTTCACTTTATTTTATTTTTATTTTTATTTTTATTTTTTTGTCTTTTTGAGACAGGGTCTCACTATGCAGTTCAGGCTGGCCTTAAACTCACTTTGTAGCTCAGGCTGGTCTCGAACTCACAACAATCCTCCTGCCTCAGCCTCCCAAGTGCTGGGATTACAGGCATGCGCCACCATGCCCGGCTTTTCCTTGTTCACTTTAATCTTTATTATTCTCATTCCTGAGGGCCATGTATTCCTTTGTCTCATGGTCCTCTTTGACTTTTGGAAATGACACTGTAGGTGTTTTGACTACCTGATAAAGAACTATATAGGAGTGGATTGATTCTCATTCATTTTCTTTATGCTTTCCAGTTGCTGTGTTCAGTTATTAATTCCAAACACTCACCAGCATTAGCTACAACAGGGCAATGATACTGTCACTTTCCTCCAGAAAGCCTAAGCAATTTTACTTAAATATCAAAGTCCTTTTTCTCTTCTTGTCAACAGTTGGAGAACTGACCTTTTTCTCTGAAAGTGTGTGGGAACTCCTGCAATTCTCAGTATTGCTTGGGTTTAATTTGAACTACATTTTCAACTAATGCCGTCACCTATCTACTAATTCTCACTTTGTTAAAAACGTGGCTTTTGCCAGAACACAAGAATTGTTAATACCTCTATTCAGTAATTTCCACTGTGAGTATCCATTCAAAAATCCTTGACACAAGTTCCAAACCCAGAACACAAACTGAGACAGACTAGGAAGCAAACAATTTAGTACGTTAATTAATGTAGGGCATGTGTAACATAGCCTGAATGTAGTAAGCATTATGAAAATCTTTTTGAAATGCTTGGTTATTATGAGGGAATTTTCCTTGTAATCTACCAGGGTCACTCATTGGAAATTAAACATGAGAGACTTGGCTCACTACTACATGATATAAAAATATTGGAAATCCCTTGCCTTATATAAAATCCACCAGAAGGATGGTTCTAAATTTTTTTATTGCTACAGAAGTATTTCAGCAACAAAACCTTATCCTGAACTTTCTTGCGTGTAATCATTTTATGGCTCTCCATAGCATTCAGAACAAGGTTCAAAATCTGAAGCTGAACTGAGAGATTTTGAAATGAGATTTTTCAAGTTCTGACTTATCCTTTTGTCCTGGCCTTTTATCAGTAACTTCCTTGTTTCACAAACTCGGCTTTCATGGCACATTGCAGAGGAAGACTTTGAAGACTAATGTTCCTCAATATGATTGGTTTCTACTAGAATTTATCTAAACCTGTTTATTATTTCTCATAGTCAAATCAATGCTGCTTATGAAATATTTAGTTGTATGGAAATATTTCACTTAAGTTGTATTCTTACCACTTGTTTTAGTGTTTAACACATGGTAGGAATTCATAAAGCTTTCATGAATGAAGGTGTGAATGAATAAAGATATTTCAACACTGGAAATTTATTGTCTTAAGAGACTTAAGTTTTCAAGTTAGGTTTTGCTAAATGCAAAGAATGAGATAATGCATTAATTCACTATTAATGTTATTGTCTTCAATGTAGTAAATACTCATGCAAAACTAGCCTATAGCACTAGCCTGGGCTATAAGGAAACATCCCAACAATTTTGTGTGATTCACAAAGCATGAAGACCATGAGATGGAGAAATGAGGTCATGAGATTGTACTGTTGGCTTTACAGCTCTCTGTATCTTTAGTTCCTGGATTTGTCTCTCTGTCTCTCTCTCATATTAGGAATTGAATTCAGGACCTTGTACTTAACAGAGAAGCCCTGTGCTGCTGACCTAAATACCCAGCCCTTGCTTCTTTCTGTTTTTTTTTTTTTTTTTTAATTTCACAAACACTTCATTGTGTTTTAGTAATAGATTTTACATTATCTCTGTGTGAAACCCAACCAAAATGAAGGATCCCATATCCAGCAAGTTTTACCCATTCTGACCAGAGGAAGGTCTTTAGGAAAAAAGTAACCCAGTAATATGCTTCAGAGCTCAAAAGATCTGACAGAAGAAACACACTCCACCAATTAGTGCAGGAGGTCAGTGAGGAGGACAAACGAGAGGTAGTGGCCACAGTGGCACTTCTTTCTTTCTTTTTTTTATCTCTTACTGTTTTTTTGAGACAGGACCTGGCTGACCTGAAGCTCAAAATTCTCCTGCATTGAGGATTGGAGGGCTTGTTTAAGATCAAGAAAATTGAATTTTTATTATGGGGTCACTGTAAGGAACAAAGTGATATAACTTCTTTGCAAATCTAAAGGGTAATATAAAAACAAGATTTTATATTTGAATACTTGATTTTTCAGGGTGCTCACTTCGGCAGCACATATACTAAAATTGATTTCTCGGAGTTCAGAAGAAGTGTCCAGAATTCTGATGAAGAGCAAGGGAGGGAGATTGCTTTTGTTTGGAGATCTGTATTGTTTTGACAGCTGCACACATAAAAGGGAAGAAGGAGTCCAAAGTTGGTGTGTTGTACATGAAATGGATATGAATATAAAACTTACCCTACAATTCTTAGTTGTGTCTCTATGTATTATAATTGTCCTGATGCCTTACAAAAATTGATAATAAAACAAGAGTTGTAGTACAATGGCTCAAGTATAGTAGCTGCTTTCTGAAATGGGGAGGTCCAAACATAAACGGTTTCACCAAACCGTAAAGATGTGCAAATAGAGCAGTCAAGAGACCCATCTGTTCCTGATTCTCTACTTGATTTGAATCCTCTGCTGAGAAGCTCAGCTAAGTGTTTTAGGTGTACATTGAATCTACCTGCAAAGAATAATAACAATACAGTTGTGTGGCTGTATACTCTTGGTCCATTGGTCCAAATTGATTAGTGTAATTTGGCGCAAGTTCAAGACAAGAGATTATTTTCTAGAGTAATCAATTTAGAGGCACATGAATATCCTGTTAATTTATTTAATAATAGTTGTAAAAAAAAAAAACTACTTCAGTAGAATGATAGCCTCATGAACTTACCGACCGGCTTCGTTGTCATAGTAGAGCAGGTGCCAGTCTGCTGAATTTATTCCATGTTCCTTGTCATCTTTGCTAGCTACCATTTTTGCTCATAATCTTTGTCATATTTTTTTAAATCCCGTCCAGTTGGAATAGTAAGATAGACATCAATATGGCAAATTTCAGCAGGTAGACTGTAGACAGTTTTACAGAATGTTATAATCATTAATAGTAAAGAAAAATATATTGTAATTGAAAGACTTTATGAGCTTGATGGGAGATATGGGAGATAGTTGTTTAATCACAGCATATGGAAATTATGTTACTCTTCATTAATATGTAGAAAACTTTTTTATGTTTAGATGTATTGTCACCTGTGTCATGGTTCATTTCTGCTGAATCATAAGTCTACAAGGGATTCCCTTGGCTTATTATTTTGTCTGTGTGTGATTAAATATTCAAATCATCACAGGTAGTTAGTCCTTAATAACCCAAAAATCATCTTAAATGGCTTTTCTGCCAGTGATTTGTTTTGATGTCCTAGAGAATACCTGTTTTTGCAATTAAACTTCTTTTTGTGCCTTATTGAAGGTATAGAACAGCCGGTTATCTGCTGTATAATAAACCTTCACAGTGGTAAAGATCAGAGTCAAGTAAAGTTACAGGCTTCTAACTTAAAAAAACAAGTAAAGGTATTTCAGGTACCTAAATGCCTTGAACATATTTGTTGACATGGGGCGAACCATGCCTTTCTTGTCTTTTGAAGAACAAAAATCAATTAAGACAGGTTGGTTTCTACTTCGGGTTATATAAAATGTAAAAATAACATGAAAGAAGACTGATGACTTATTGGAAATATATAACCAAAACCTGAATGTACAAGATGACTTTCATGTTACAAAAGTTGGAAGATTTTGGGTCTTCTATGAATTTCATATTATTTTCCTTTAGCCAGTTTTATTCACCTGATTAGAGGGATGGAGGCAGCATGAGGATTTAGCAATAGTGGTGATTACTGCAGTATCACTGCACTGTGTTTTATAAGTGAATTTAGTGCTGGTTTGGAACAAATAACATTTGGAACTTCCTCACGTTAAATTTGTCCATAGCTCGTGGACTTAGACTTGCTGAGTCAGAAGCTTATTTTTCTTTCTGTTGGATTCTGAGCAATGCTCACTGCTTCCTGAGATTCTTAAGAGAATCAGGTCTTCAAAATTTCCACCATAGTAGAAAAGACTTAAAGGAGAGGAGGAGTCGGTTCATGTACACCCCAGAGACAGAGCTAGCTATCTTCAGACTGTGCTGGCTTGAATCTTGTTGGCCTAGAATCAAGACCTTCTGGCTTATTTTCAGACACATTTAGGATGTTCCCTCATGAAGAAGAAGAGGGAATGTTGCTATCTTGGTTTCTCTGGCACAATGAATGATTAGGGGAGAGAACCTCAAGCAGAACTAAGAGTTACAGACAGCCTGCTTAGTCCTAAAAGAGGCAATTGGGAAAGGCAGCTTTTTCCATGGTGGCTAGAGAGTGAGCTGTTTGTTTTGCTCTTCTTCTTAAGTATATTTTTAAAACATTTAATTAAACAAGAGGTATTTCATTATATCTATTTTTGTACTATTCAGAACAGAATTGGTTTCAAGAAATACTCTACTTCAATTTATATATCTTTGATTCTAAGCCAACTAACATAAACTTAGTGTGTAGGTTTAAACTGTGCCATAAAACTGCCTTGAAAAACAGAAAATTTGTCATTCCTGTCTCTTTTGTACCCATATTCATGACAGATGTATTGACACTGCTTTTGTTTTTACATAAAGTGTCACCTTAAATTCAGTTGAGAAACATTTGCCTTCCCAAAATGAACAAGACTTATGTGTCAATCTTTAAGTTTTTTTCTTACAAAATTTTTAACTTTTCAAAGGAGTACATTCAATGCAATGGAATTATGAGACTTTTATGGACAGTCTTAAATGGCTCACTTAAAAAATATGGTAGTTGATAAAATGTTCTTGCTGATCACTGAGTCAGGTTTGTGTGAATGAAAGTGTCCTCTGATTGTCCAGGTGTGCGGGCACATGTCTATAACCCAGCATTCTGGAGGCAGAGTGGCAAAGCTGGGCAGCCCAGTGGCTTAGCAGGACCCTGCCTCAAAATATGAAATGAGAAAGAATAACTAAAAAATTCTGTGTAATAAAAATGTGAGTACCAGAAGATGGATTGTTCTGGTAAAACTCTTGGCATGGCGCTGCCTTGTGTTCTTCAGGCTTCTCGAATCTCACTAGTATCTGCTGTTTCACTGCACAATGTTAGCAAATGTTATTTGCTAGGATAATGAACATTCCAAACATGAACCAAAAAAGAAACAGTGTTCATACTCAGCTTGCTTTGATGTATTTTAATTATATTAGTCCCTTTCAATCATTTTTTTGCCCTAACAGATCAACTAAGAAAATTTTGTGCTGGAAGTTTTCTATTTTGCTTACTCAAAAACAAAAGCTTAATAGCTTTTGATATGTTGTGACACTTTTCTTTGATACTGAAGCCATGTGGAGGAGGTGGACATTGTTTTCTTCAAGTTGTAAGTACAGTAGTGTTTCTCAGTTCATAGGGATCCGATGAAGGTTCAAGGTCATTCTGTCAGTCAGAAAGCTAGGACTTGACTGGGCTTTTGCTCTCATGTCTGACCTATGTGATTTAGAAAATGAACTGTTCCTCTCCACCAGGTAGGTGAGGCCAGAACTCTGTGTGTTCTCTGTGACAGAGGGATGATAGTGCCCATCTACAAGATTATTGTGAGACTTGGATGTCCACTTATTTTGGTAGCTTGTCTTTTGTTATGATAGGAGTAAAGCAGCTTCCATTTTTCTCCTCCTCCACATTAACAAATAAACCTTATAGTGTGTTGGTCTATAGGAAGGCAGAATTATTTCCATTGTTCTTAGAAGAGGACTAGTATTTCAGTGTTGGTAGGGGTTGACATGAGCATTTTTCAGAATGATCTCAGTGTGTTCCCTTGCACCAGGCTTTGATGCTTTTTGGCCGGGTCGCTGCATCATCAGCCTGTAAACACTGTCAGCAGTAGCTCTTTAGGAGGATTCAGATCACACGCTCCATGCTGTCAGTAGTCAAGATGCTGATTGTGGGGAGTGATGCATATTAGCTACAGAGTGGAGTGTGAAAGGAGAAAGGAGAGTGTGAAACAGTTAACACACATATAGGGTTAAATCTTTTGTGATTCATACACCATGCTGGTGCATAAGAGAAATTATTTCCAGTCTTACAGAAAACCCACTACTATTATGGACTTCTGGACTATATTGGAATATTTTGCTGATTCATGTACCTACAGTATTTAAATGACATTGGAATACCCTTCTTTGACAAAATTAAACAACAAAAGGGGATACAAATGAAGGACCATTTTGTATCTGTATGTTCAAAATAGGATAGATATACAACTACTTCTCTTAATTCAATGAATAGAAAGATTTGTTCTAATAGTGTTTATGGACAGGATGTCATGTCTGCATCTTGTACAATGAGTAACCACTAAGACAACAATATGCAGTGTATTGATTATTGAAACTGTCCTAATCGGTTTTGAAGCTGTCTCATTGCTATTTGTTTCTCAATAAAATTATTAAAAAAGAAAAACTATTGCAACATTTAAGAGAAAATGAAAAAGTGTAAACTTAAGAATGATGATCATAATCTCAAACTTTCTGAGTGGGAATGCGATGTAGTCTCTCTTCTCAAGTAATTCTGAGGATGAGCCACTGAATTTCTTGGAGGGGTCATTAATAATCATATGCCAAGGGATGTTTTATAAGAGTCTCTCCTGGTTGCCAATGTCTTTTATCAACTTTAGCACTCCTCTGGCAGGGTTAGGGCATTGCTTTGATGGCATTGGTGTTGGCTGTGGCCTTAGTTCGTGCAGGAGCTCAAGAATGCCAGTCTTTAGAAAGCACTTGATGCTACAATGTTAAGTGAAATCAATCAGACATATGGACTTAAATATTGCATGGTTTCCCTTATAGGAGAAGTGCAAATTATGGATAAAGAGCAAAATAAAACATAATAGGAAGTAGGGCACAGATTCTTTTTAGATGGGAAGGAGATCAAGAGATGGAGGGAAGAAGTTTAAAGGGGTGAAGAGGGATTAAAAAGAATTTAGATGTATTATGAACACGAACCAACTGCCCATAAGGAATGTGTATTACAAACACATGTGAAGGGCCAGCCAAATAGCTCAGTGGATTAGGATGCCTGCAAGAATGTGCAGAGGTGGGGGTTTGATCCTCAGACCTGCTGTGCCAGCCTGCCTCCGGGGTGTGCTGAGACAGCAATTGAGACTGGGCATGGTGGCATGCGCCTGTAATCCCAGCTCTTGGGAGGTTGTAAACAGGCATGTCACTGTGCTTCTGATCTAGTAGTGAGACTCTGAACACCCTATAGGCCCTTCTCCCCCCATGAAAAACAAAAACAGAAATCAAAACAAACATATGTGAATAAAAAAAAAACTAATACAGAAAAAAAATGATGAGTGCCAGTCCCTAAGACTTAGAAATATCATAGATGACATATGGGTCTTCCAGCTGCTGAAAGTACTGTCTGGACTCAAGAAGTTGCACTATAAAGAACTGTGGGTACATGTACTCCAGCTGTAAATTCAGGTTGATTTAGAGAGTAAGGTTGCAAAATGTTGGCAGGGAAGGCAACTGTGTCTGGTGGAAAGTTGAACAAGAGGCTGTCTGCCAAGTTTCATCACCAGTGTGCCTGGGAATCTATCTCTCTACGGCAACATAAATTAATTGTGAATATTGACAAGGTGCTACTGCCATATTGTGAAATCTCTGCAACTATTAAAATGATATAGTATTTGGGGATAATTGGAAATGAGTTGTTCTATGCATGTCTTAAATGCATTTGGCTAGATTTATTAAACTAAAGCTCCTGAGAGACTTAGCCTTGTATTTTATTGATTCTGTATTTATTGCACTTAAATCTCCTGTCTTCTATTAATTATAAGTGAGACAGAAAGAATAGGCTGCTAATCCTCTGAAAGTTTTATGCAGAGCACAGTAACTATCTCGTTCACCTTATGCCTGACTTGGCTTTATGGTTTTATCCTAAAGAAAATTAGGGTATGTTCTTCATTCAGTTGTAAGGGTACCTATTTCTTACACAAAAATCTATTAAGTTATTATTGTCCCTGGAGATACTATAATTTTTTTGCACACGTTGTCCTAATCTATTATTTTTCACAAAACTTTGCATGAGGTTTCCAGGTGAGGAAATGAAAAACTCCCTAATACAGGTTTCCAGGCAGCAGTGCTGGTGGGCACTCCTAATTCAAAACCTGTGCTTGCTTTTCTGACCTGATCAACTTCCTGGGGACAGAGTCTCTACCAAACAGGCAGTGTAGAGTGATAGGACTAACCTTCGGATAATTTCAAGTTCCGGGCTATTGAATAAGCTACTTGTTGTCTGAATTTTCTGTTTAGATTTTAACTGCCATGAACCTATTTAACTGCATGCAGAGATAATAATTATTACTGTGATCTTACATCATAAAGTGAGTTTGAGGATTATATAAGATGTTGTATGGAAAAACAGTTTACAAATAGAAAATTGGCTTATAAGTTTAGTGATCTGTAGTCCAATACTTTTGATTATCTCTCCTGAAGATGAACATACATGCTTCGCAGGACGAGTAGGCTGGTGCTTGAGCTTACGTGGGACCCTATGATAGGAAGTTTGCACTGGGCCAGAACTCTTCCTGCACTTGTTCAAAATTAAAAAAAAAAAATTTCTACTTGCTAACTTCTATATTTAAATTATCCCAATTAAAATTGGAAAATAATTCATAATGTAATTTCCATTGAGTTATACTGAATAATACTTCTTAGTACTCCAACTCGCATGCCCTAAAATTTTGAATATTTTTAGTATTTTATTAATTTGTCAATCTTACATTTATGTTGAAAAACAATAGGTAATCCCCCAATTTTCCTAAACCTAGGTCAAAAATATATTGTGTATTTTCAAAAAAAAAAAAAAAAGAACATATATGCTTCTAGTAGGGATCAGATTTGGTAAAAGGCGAAAGATTTATGCGATCTGAAGAGAAATCAGATTTGGGCAAAGTCATCGTGAAACGAAAACCTGAATTTTGAAATTATGCCTGGAGTGGCTTAGCTGGCAGTTGCTTTGTAGGGTTTTTGTTGTCTTTCTGAAAACAGCTATGATTAGTCTCAGATCTCAGCCTTACAGTTAGTAAGTTGTGCAATTTTTTCTGACAGGTCCATTGAGTGAAAGGAATTGCCTTAAAGGATGTAATGGAAAGTGTTATAACCAACACATTCCATGTAAAATTTGAGGTAATTGGTGCATTTTATTCTTTTCATTTTAGTGTCTTCCTGTGATTTAGGATTCTTACCATGTCTGGTGACCTAAAACGAATTGATCAAAAGTAAGGTGTAGGTAACATACTTTTTTTTTTTGTCTTTTCCTGTGTATTTTTTCTGCTTATGAATCATACAACTCAAGGATGTCAAAGTTAATGTAATCTATATTCTCTTCAATTAGATATATTCTATCTCTGATATCTAATGATGTAACATAAAAAGTGATGTAACATAAAACATAAACTTTTCTAAACTATTGCTTTAGTGTATTAACTGACCTATCCTTTCTACCTTCAATTTCTGTATAGTACCTAGCATTACTTAAAGTTTGAATCCAATGTCACTCTTTTTTAAATCACATTTATTTTTAATGGTGTGCAACAACAAAATTTGAATGTATTTGCTGGATACTACTTGATGTTTGAATATATGCATGCACTGCATACTGTTTAAATTGAGGGGTTGGGGCGAAGGGGGATCAAACATGTCTATCTCCTTAAGCATTTATCATGTTGAGGTATAGACATTCAAAATAGTTTCTATAAATATACAGTGTGTCATCTTTATTTGTAGTCACTTAATTATGCAGTTGTTTCCCTTAAAACTTTCTGGTGCAGTTCTAATGTAAGCACAGTAAGATCTGTCATAGGCTGGCTTCTAATGCTAGTCTTTCCTCTGTCTCCTTCCTAAAATCTGCTTTCGTCCAGCACACCAGCCCCCTGCTCTTCCTGTGCTTGGCAGGGCTATCTCAAGTCTGGATCTCTGACTCACGCCTGCCTAGAAAGCTCTTCCTCCTAAGTTTTCCACAGCACCCTTCTCAACACCAGGCCTGGAATCCAGGGTCACTATTCAGAGAAACACTTTCCATTATGTAAGTCAGCCTTTCACCTATGCACCACCCGCATAGTCACGCCTTCACTGACCTACTGTCCTACAAGTAATATCTGAAGTTGCAGTAATTGTTGTGGACAGGCTCAGTGTTAGCTGTAATGGGTTTGCATTGCCCACAGAGACATCCTTGGGGCCTCGTGCACTGTAGCCTGCTCAGTAAAGATGCTAGGTAATCAGTGATCATTTGACAGTGGACCTTGCCTAAGTCACTTGCACTGTCTGAGATTAGATTTACCTGAAGGAAATAACAACATCCGCTGTATCTAAGTTTCAGGGATCTCGTGAAGTCCTCTACAGGCAATATCATTTACCTTTGAAGACTTTACAGTGGGACTGAAATGCAGGCATAAACAATTGGCATTGTGGTGAGAGGACAGTAGAGGATATGGATAGATACATATATTCATTGATCACAGCTATGGGTTAGATCTTGGGCTTTTCTGGGTTTCACATGTGTGGACAGTGATTGCATCATAAGGCTGCTGTACTCACTACTCAGTTAGCAGCTGACTTGCTTTAGGCAGAGCCTGGAAGAGACGAACCACTGATGGCAGGACTGGAAAGGTGGATTTTCTTCCCAGCTCCCATGTTCTATAACATTGGATATTCTGAACACTTCAAAGTGTTAATTCATGTGATCATCATTGAAAAAAAAAACTAGTGAAGAAGATGCTATCATTCACATATAGATAGATCATTATAAATGTAGAAGAGTATATATACCTATAAAGATAGATTTTTATTGTTATGTAGATGTTTTATAAATTAAGGTGTCATTTCTTTTTTAATTTTATTTTTCCAAATTATACACATCTACTTTCCTTCCTTTCTTTCTTTCTTTCTTTCTTTCTTTCTTTCTTTCTTTCTTTCTTTCTTTCTTTCTTTCTTTCTTTCTTTCTTTCTTTCTGGTGGGTACTAGGGATTGAATTCAGGCCCTTGTGCTTGTTGTCTTCATAGTGGTTGTTCATAGTACAAACGCAGACATGATATCCTGTCCAAACTCTATTAGTACAAATCTTTCTTCTCACTGAATTAAGAGAAAGAAGCTGTATATCTATGCTAACTGTTTTGTATATACAGATACAAAATGCTCCTTCATTTTTATCCCCTTTTTTTGTTTAATTTTGGGAGAGATGGGTATTCCATTGCTAACTTCTGACACTGCCAGTCCTACGGATGGCCCTCCTATTAAGGACCACTGGGGTATATTGGATTACTTTGCTGAATTCACGCACCTACGATATTTAAATGGCAGTGGGATACCCATCCTTAATACTGTTCAGCATAACCTTTATTTCTTTTTTTTTGACAGGGTCTCACTATGCAGCCCACATTCATAGTGATCCTCCTGCTTCCTGCCTCCCTAGGGCTGGGCCAACATAACCTTTAATGAAGAGTAAGGAGGAAAACTGCAGCAGGGAGTTGTGGTGTGAAAAACAGTGCCAGACTGCTAAGGCCACTCAGACTTTCTGAGCCTAACCATGGTCCTGACATGGCATTAAAAGAAAGTCCGAGTCTCAGTATTTTGTGGAGAGAATTCTTATGTAAATCGTCCCTGCCCTATCCTGCCTGTAGTCAAGATAATGAAAGCCACCCAGGAGCAGACTGCTGGCAGTGCGGCTTGTGTTTTTTCCCAGATTTTCTCCTTTGTATATTTTGAAATGAGCAGGCAAATGAATTCCAAACAAAATCTTCTCAGAGCATCAGAAAGAAAAAAAAAAAAAGCTTTTAAGCCCCGAACCTTCTCAGTGTGTGGAGACAAATGTGTAATTAAATCTGGAAGTTATTTCCTTTTTTTTTTGTCTTTCTTTAAAAAAATTTGTTTTAGATGCAATGTTAAAAAAAAAATAGCCCAATTACTGGTGATAATGAGACTCAGGGAGTAACTGTGCCCTAAACAGAAGAAAAAAATGTGTTGCTGTATGAATAGAATCCGTAGGGAGAGCAATTGTAAATTGAAGGTTTTTTTTTTTTTTTTTTTTTTTTTTTCTGCTTGCTAGGCTGGAATTATAGTTAGAGCACATGAGATACCAGCTTTTAAAGTTGGATGGCTCCAGAAGCCGGTTGTCTTTGGAGGACGGTGGGCTGCAAGGATCAAGGTGCTTCACCTGTGAGTGTAGTTGTGATTTGTGGTGAGGGGTAGTGTCCGTGTACAGTTCTTTCTAAAGTATAAAGTATGGGCTGAGACTGCCAGGGTAGAGGACATTAGAGACAGGGTCATCTGATAACCCAGGCTTTGCAGCTTTTGCGTTTGGGTCCATTTTTAAATGTCCTTTTGTTATCTAGTGATTTCACTTTGATATGGATCACCTTTTGTCATTCATTCCTAGGGCTCCTATTCGGTTACCTTCAAATGTTGAATTGCTTTTGCCATAGTATTCTTTTTTAGAATATGTGTATTCCGTCGTTTCCCTCAGAACATTCACTTTATTTGAATCTAGATGATAAAATCAAACTATGTGAACTGGAAGAATGAACAGCAGTGAATTTTTAGTGGCTGCTTTTATAGGTCTTGTTTTCGGAATCTAATAATTTTTCCTTTAACTTTATTGCGGTTATTACTTTTTTAATGGGCAATTCCAACAGTATCACTATGTAGATATTTCCTCTTGATAATATCCTTGTGACGGGGACTGTGAGGACTCCTGGTGCACTAAGCTGTCACTTTAGCTCTTTTGTACATTCCTGTGAAACATATAAATTCAGATTCTGCACCTGGCTTTGGAATTCACTGTCCAATGACCAGAAATGGTGGCGCTGAACTGTATTAGGCTTCCTGTGCAAAGTTATAATCTCCTGAACTTCGGATTCTGCAAGGTGCATACAATGGTTTTCATTCATGAAAGTAGAATTAGATGGGTTCATGGTGAAAACCTATCACTAAATTATCTAAAGCACAAGGTTCTTCAGCAGGGCAGTCACTTAACATTTATTCAGCACTGTGCCAGGCACTACAGGGAGCATAGGAGAAAATAAACTGCTGTCGCTCCTCTCAAAGAACATATAATTTTTTTGGGTAGATTAAACTGATGCATTGAGAACAGGGAGCACAAACCTGAGTTTGAGGTATGCACAATATTGTAAATATATTCATTATTTTTTTTGCAGTGATTATCCAGGGTTCCCATTAAATTTACAAATAATTCATTTAAAATGGAGATGAAAATAATCACAAGTACAGAAATACATCTGTAGCATGATTATTATTTCAAGTGTACTAGAATTTTGGAGGAGAGACATCAGTGTGACCTGCATTAACTTAGAAAAGCATTGTGGCATGCTGGGACCTAAAGCATTTGATATACAAAGAAGAGGAGCAGCATTCCGAGCAGAAGCGATGCAGAGCATCTAGCTCTTAGACACAGGACATGTGACAAATTGAATTTTGCAAGTATAGAAGCAAAAGTAAATATATAAAGAAAGAAGTTGTAATACAGAAACTTCAGGTTATGATGCTATAGACAGCTAAGTTGGGCATGGGTTAATAAGCAGTCAGAATGGCATTGGTTGTTTGAGGAAGTCTACATCAAAGATAAGGCCCGCCAAGACTGTAGTAAGAGGCAAATCTGAAGAAAGCCAGGCATGGAGACTCAGAGCCAGGCCTGGGAGCTTTCCAAGAGATAGACAATAACTTGAAATTGGACAGTAATTGGCACCACCTGGTCCAGTGAGCCTGCTAAGCGACCGACGGTGAGTGGGGAGTGGGTGACCAGAACATTTGGACCCACCCTTCCCCAGGAATGCCTTTGTTCTTTCCATACAACCTTTCTACATGAGTCAGTTGCCTACTGGATCAATGTAAGCCAAGAGTCTATACTTGTAATCCTGTTGGTTGATTGCCATATGAACAGTGTGGTACTGTGTGATGTTGTTGTTATATAAAATACCCTTAAGAAGGAGTCTCAGTGGACAGCCACTCAGGATTTCTATTGGAAATCCAGGAGACTTTTTATTCTTTCTAGTAAAACTCTTAACTTTCTCCCTTGGTTGGCAACCTCCTTCATTGACATTGTGAGACAGTGAACTCACCACACCTGGCACCTAATAGGTTGGGAGTTATTTTCCCCATCACAATATGCAACTGGATACAGATTTTGGTTCTTCTCTCTCAGAAACTCAATTCTTTCATCTTAAAAATCGAATAATATCACCTTTGTCATATCATGAATTTGAAATCAGATAGCGAGTGGAAATCTATTGGAGAAATCCTGGTACACGTGGAAAATTTTGTAAAGGTCGCTTCCCATTTAAATTCTAGGTGAGGCGATGTTACAGACCTTGGTACATGAGATGGCTCATCTGAGGTTTTAACAGCTGCTTTTTGTCTTTGAAGGCTTTTAAAAATAAAACCAAATTAAGCCGGGCGTGGTGGCGCATGCCTGTAATCCCAGCACTCGGGAGGCTGAGGCAGGAGGATTGTTGTGAGTTCGAGACCAGCCTGAGCTACAAAGTGAGCTTAAGGACAGCCTGAACTGCATAGTGAGACCCTGTCTCAAAAAGACAAAAAAAAAAAAAAAAAAAAAAAAAAAAAAAAAAATAAAACCAAATTAGGTTTACTTCAATGTCCACCTGTAAAAAAGGACAATTCTTTTTTGTTTTAACTTGTCTTTTTGTTGTTGTTACCAAACACATTTTTGTTCTATCTCATCTAAAAAGCCTACCATGGTCCTTTTGTGTTTCTCGTTGGCTTATTTTTCTGATCCAGTCATTTCATGTTCAATCCCTCAACTGAAAAATCCCAAGAAAAAAAAATAAAATAAAAAAAATAAATATTATGACTACTGAAAAAAAAAATGTTCACAAAAGCAAAATAAAAAAAAAAAAAAGAAAATCCCAAGAACTTTCTTGATTTGTCTGTAAAATAAAAATGAACAAGTTGATAAGTGCCAGCCTCAATTTCAGTAAGAAGCATTGTTCTCCAGAGATAGACCCAACACGAGACATATCAACACATCAGAATACATAGAATCCACTTAACTGAGCATGGAGACCAACAGTTGAATAGAAATTTTAACTACATTACTTTGGGATTAATTACAATTATAGAATTGATGATGAATACTGATTAAAAGTCACCATGCCAAAGCTAAAAGGTTGAAAATTTGAAGGACAAGCACTCACAAATATCCATAATACTCAAAGATTCAGTCTCTTCTTGATAATCAGCATTGCCCTGACAATAAAATGACATGAAATTGGAATGCTATAGAAAATTCTGCACAAAGCAGAATAGATGCAGTTTGGCAAATAAGTCACCTGAACTCAATTTACAATTTCCCTGAGAACATAAGCCATAAGTAACCCAAGGTAAATCCAGAAGAAACCAAAAGCAGGAATAATTTTGTTTTAAGAAATGATACTTTTAAGTGTTTATCTACCCACATTTTAACATGTGGAGTTTTCAAAGTGAACACAGAACAGAGTAAACCTGCCTATTAGGTGACAAATTTAAATGCTTCAATATAATCATAGGGATATTAATCAAAATGTACATCTCAAAGAATTTTGACCAAAGAATTTTGAAACTTAAGTTTCACCATAAAAGTCCTCAACATTAACTTGTAAAAGATGGATTTCTAACCTTGATTCAGATATATCAGTCATTTGGATGGACATCTTCTGTTACAGCTTTAAGACCAATATTTCCTTCTGTAATTTTCAAAGATAAAAAAGAATTTACTTCAGTATGATCTCCCCAAACATTCTTGCACCTTGGACTTGTAGGAATGAAGGAGTAACTCCATCCTCTGCCAGAAAGATCCCAGCCTGTGAGCTCCCTCCCGCACCCCACAGCACAGACTCCTTCTCAGCAGCTCCAAATGTCATCCCACCCTCTCTTCACATGGAGTTGACGCTAGCAGAGTACACACAGCTGCCCACTGCATCTGAGAAACAGTCAGCTAAAGAAACCAATTTTTTTCAAATTCACAGTATGCTAGTGGAAAGGTAGGAAAAAGCACCTTGAACCTATTTCATATTTTGATTCTAAAGTCCAGCCTCACCCATATCCTTAAGGCACTGTTGCCTCCTGTCCTGCATTGTAAGAATCCTGAGTGGGAGCTCACATACTGAGTTTCTGGCCATTTAAAATGCCCTAGGAAAGAGATTTCCTTCTACCTACTTGGCAGCTATGGTTTACAGTACAGTTATGGCCAAGTCCAAGAACCACACCACGCATAACAGAAATGGCATCAAGAAACCCCAGTCACAAAGATCTGAATCTCTGAAGGGTGCAGATCCCAAGTTCCTTAGGAATATGTGTTTAGGCAAGAAGCACAACAAGAAGGGCTTCAGGAAGATGCAGGCAAACACTGCCAAGGCTATGAGTGCACGCTCCGAGATAATCAAGGCCCTCGTCAAGGCCAAGGAGGTCAAGCCCAAGACCATCCCAAAGGGAGTGCACTGCAGGCTTGCTCGACTTGCCTGTACTGCCCACCCCAAGGTTGGGAAGAGAATCTGTGCCCGCATTGCCAAGGGTCGCAGGCCTTGCTGGCCAAAGGTCCAGGCTCCAGCCAAGGCCCAGGCTCCAGCATCTGCTCTAGACAAGGCCCAGGCTCTAGCTTCTGCTCCAGCCAAGGCCCAGGCTCCGGCTTCTGCTCCAGCCAAGGCCCAGGCTCTGGCTTCTGCTCCAGCCAAGACCCAGGCTCCAGCTTCTGCTTCAGCCAAGGCCCAGGCTCCAGGTTGTGATCCAGCCAAGGCCCAGGCTCCAGCTTCTGCTCCAGCCAAGGCCCAGGCTCCAGCCAAGACTCAGGCTCCAGCATCTGCTCCAGCCAAGGCCCAGGCTCCAGCCAAGACTCAGGCTCCAGCTTCTGCTCCAGCTCAGGCCCCCAAAGGTGCCCAGGACCCCATGAAGGCTCCACAGGAAAAACCTCTTATCTGCTGATGTGAAAACAGAAGGACTGTTGTGACCCCTGGGGTGCCATCTATGGGGGGCTGGTGTCCTCCTGTTCTCTTCATACAAATAAACCTGAAGCAGGAAAAGAAAAAATAAAGAGACTTCTTTTTGAAACAGTAGAATTTAGCCTTTCAGCAAGAACTAAAGTAAAAAAGAATCAAAGATCTAACTATTAAAACAAACACAGTAAACCTACTGGAGAAGAGAGTAGGTAGAAATCTTGACATAAGGGGTAGGCAGAGAGTTCATGAACAAAAGCCAAACTGCACAGGAAATACTTCAAAGAACCAACAACAGAATCCCATCTTATTGAAAAAATTTTGCACTTCAAAAAAAAATCACCAACAAAGTAAAAAGAGAACCCATGAACTGGGGAAATTAAATTAGCCAAATGTCCCTCAACCAAAGGAGTTCTATCTAGAACATATAAAGAATTGGAAAAAAAAAATCAGGCTCCCAAAATTCAAAGATACAATCCAAAAATGGGCATCTGAGATGAATAAATACTTCTCAGAGAAAAATATAATTGTCACATAAACATATGAAAATACGTTAAACATCATTGGCTGTTCAAGAAATGCAAATTAAAATAATACTGAGATTCCACCTCACCCCAGAAAGAATGGCTATCATAAAGCAATCAGCCAATAATAAATGCTGGCATGGCTGTAGGTAAAAAAAAACTTCTCCCCTGCTAGCGATATGTAGACAAGAATTTTGGACATCAATGTGGATATTTCTAAAAAAAAAAATAGGATTAGAGGTCTCATTCAACCCAGCTATTCTCCTTCTGGGTATTTTTCCAGAAGAACTGAAAACTTCATACCACGGTGATACATGTGCACCCATATTTATAGCAGCACAATTTGTCATAACTAAATCTTGGAGACAACCCAAATGCCCATCAAATGAAGAAAGGATAAAAAAGATGTGGTATTTCAAGAGTACTGCTCAACTGTAAGAAACATAAACTTGAAGCTTTTATAGGTAAATGGATGCAACTAGGGATTGTACTTATAGGTGAATAAACGAGACCCACGTGTGTCAAGGTTGTACTGTCTCCCTTGTATATGAAAGAGAAAGAGTAAATAAGATCCAAATGGCATAATACGTACTATGGAAGGGAAAGACACTGCTCAAAAGAAAAAAAAAATGGGGAGGGGAGGAAAAGAGAAAATAAAGAGAAATCAAATATGTATATATGCACAAGATAGCTAAGACAATTGTACTAATAATTTCTGTTGGTTTAATAAAAGGATCAGTTAATGCCCTAATTGATGAATTTTGCATGCCTATGTCTGGTGATCTAAATAACTACTTTGAAGATAATAGTATGCAATACGACAACCTTTGTTAATTTCCTCCCCTCAAAAAGAATTTAGCTTAATCATATTTATTTATAATATACACCTATTTCCTTACACAAGGAAATGCCTACGCATGAAAATTAATTTTATAGGCCATGGATTTTTAAATTCGCAAGGCAAGGGCAGATGTGGTGGTGCACACCTGTAACCCAGCACTCAGACAGCTAAGGTAGGAGGATTGCGGCCAGTGCCAGGCCAACTTGCACTTCAAAGTGAGTTCAAGGCCAGCTGGAACCTCATAGCAAGACCCTGTCTCAAGAGACCAAAAGGTCACAAAATACAGATAATTTATGCTCAAGTTTTACTCAAAGAAATACTGAATTTAAGGACTTTGATTCTCAAAAACTAATGGGATAATATATAAAGTAACCAACCAAAATCATAATTTTCAGTTTGGGGTTTAGACTTTATTTGTTTGTTTGTGGGATACCAGGAATCAAACTTAGGACCTTGCACTTACCAGTCAGGCTCTTGTGCTATATCCCAAGCCTTGGCTTAGAAGTTTAAAAGCAGTTACAGACAGCTACATTTTAATAAAAGTCGAAACCTAAATAAAACATCCACTATGCAGATGAAATTGTGCACAGTTTCCAAAATGAGGGTGCTCCCCATTTTGTATCCTGTAGAAAAATCAGTCCAAAATTGTAGGCATCACTTATTTATTCATGAATTAAATGTTAAACAACTAATAAATGCCAGTTAGTGTAATGAGTTTTAAATATCTAAGAGATGCAGAGATGTCTTCTAAGCAGAGACAGAGTGGTGAGGGCAAGCGACCCTTATGGGCTACTCCAGTAATGTTCTGCTGCTGTAAGAAAAGTAAAGCAAAGGAGGGAAATGGTGAAGAAGTCAGGTACAAGAACTACACCCTACAGAGGAGTAACTGGTCCCAGGCTGAGTGACCTGAGGAACTGGACCTTCCTCCATGCATATGCAGAGTGTGAGGCTTTCCCTGTTGCACGATCACTTATGTTCTCCCCTTGTTCTTCTCTCGGAGAGGCCCTAAAACTCTTCTACTACTCCTTGGAATCCGATGTCTTCTTTGCAAGTTTCCATTAACCTTTCTCCAGAAGCTCCAGTAAACACTTGACTTCTACAGTTCTTTTTTTTTTTTACTTTTTATACAATATATACTTTGTTATTTTTTACTGATACAGTCTCATAATAATACAAAGGCAATTGAGTGGAAGAATCTTCTTTTTTTGATATTTGAATCATGTGAACACAGAACTATACAGACTTGAAGTAGTACAAAAATACAGTCAAAGGACAAATGTGGGAAGAGTTAACTAAAAAACACAAACTACAAAATATTCTCCAACATTCTTTTGGTTCCTGCAAGGTCTGTGAAACTAAATGCAATCTGCTTTGTTGTTATCAAGGAGAACTTACCTTTCGACTTAGTTCCAAGAAGTTTACTTCAATTGAACTATGTTTCTTTTCTTAATAGCTGACAAAAAGGACTAATTTGTGAATTACGAATGCTTCTGAGACAGAGTAGACTTTGTTCACACTTAGGAAATCTGAAAAAAAAATCTTTAGTGGTTTATTTTTTGTGTATTTCTCACATGTAAAAGGATACCTTTTAATGAATTTAACCAAAGGGAAATTGTAACAAATCCTTTGTTTTTTAATGTTTGCTAAATATTAGTTAGTTACATAAATTAGTGGAAAATGGTGGACTATTCACTGTCCAGTCTTTAAATAAAAAACTGAAAATCATACATTTTTCTCCATACCACTGCTAGTATACCTTGTTGGGGAAAATTTATTTATTTATTTATTTATTTGTTTATTTATTTATTTATTTATTTATTTATTTGTGGTACTGGAGATTGAACTCAGGACCTTGCACTTGCCAGGCGGAACCTATGCCACTGAACTAGCCCTGCTGGGAGAAATTTAAAAGTGAAATCACTGCTGTTTGTGCTCAAATCTTACGTAAAGCATCAGTTTTCAGGCTATAGCAGGGGGTGAAAACAGTGTCCTTTAGACTACTGTTTCTGCCAGAGGTGTTTCATTGGACCCACTGAGGTTTTGGATGCTAGGGTAGTTACTGACAGAATTTTAAAATTTTTCTGTCTGTTAACAAGTAGTGCTGCATAAAGCAAAACAATACAAAAAGACAAATTGGCTAAATATCCCTGAAAGAACTGGAAAATGTGGCTATCCTCGGCCCACACTCCACCATGGCAATGTTTGCACGGAGGTGGGGGTCTTTTGTGCCAGTCTCTGTTCCAGAGTGCAGTCCCTCTGACTGTTCACACACACCTGTCCTGGGACACTTAACGTCAATTACCTGATCTCTCAGGCTTAGGAGTTTGTGTCCCTTTATAATGTGTGATGCTAACATTGAAGAATCATAACGAGGAGTATCTAAGAATTTCAACTATATTATTACTTTTAATGTATTTAATGTATCTCACTACACAGCTCAGACTCCTAGAAATTCTCCCATTTTCAGCCTCCCCAGCGCTTTGATTACAGGTATATGCCACCAGCCCTGTCTTGGTGGCCCACTCACCAGTGCCCAGGGCCAGGGCCAGCATGGTATCTGGTGCCTGGGATCGAACCCTGGTTGCTGTGCTTGCCTAAGCAGGCACTTAGTCTGCTGAGCTCTCTTTGGCCCTAAGCACCATATTATTTTGAATGTGTTATGAGAATTGGTTCTAAAATACAATTTCTAGATGCTAATTATAAGCATAACAGGAATTAAACATTAAATGGTGTTTGGGAAAGTAGAAATCCCTTTCAAAATTGTATATATTTCTTGTTTTAGTATTTATCTTTGTTTTCAAATTATTTTTAATCTTAAAGTTTTTTGAGATGGACACTAAGCTTCATATTTAACTTATTAATCTGTACAAATCTATAGTTTTTCTTCATAGTGTAGTTATTTCTAGGAAACTTTTTTTTATTAATTTTTAAGGATATTTATTAGTTTTGATAACTTCTTTGATTCAGAGTTTAAAAAAGGACTTAAGAAATAGCAAAGTAAGTAGTAGGTTTCTAAATTACCTTTTCAATATTTCTAAATTTACTAGATTATAATATGTTAAAATGGTTAAGTTTTTTTTTTTTTTTTTTTTTTTTTTTGCAGGACTGGGGATTGAACTCAGGTCCTTGCACTTGCCAGGGAAGTGCTTATTCCACTGAGCCAACTCCCCAGCCCCAAAAATGGTTAAGTTTTTAAACTAAAAAAATTATTTAAAAATATGACAAAGTTTTGAGTCACAGCACACAGTTCATAGCACATTTTCCTGAATATTCCTTGATCAATGCAAATGGAATTTTAGTACCTAGTGTATAAAATGTGGGTGGACATAAGACATGAATTGAAAATAGTTATAAGGAAGTTAGATGGGGGCATAGCTCAGGGGTAGGGCATTTGAAAATAGTCATAATAAGCTTGTTAGTTATATATTTTCTCAGACACAATTCCTTAAATTTTTTTGCTTTATACTTGATTATTTAGAAAGATGTGTATTAGCACTTCATACTATAGTTACGTACTTATTAAGGTCACTTTGCATTTTGTCTTTGACTTTAATTAAAATTTAGTCTTTAAAATTTATATAAAAGATAAAATTTATATCTTTGTTCAGTATATTTCATGTGGTGAAATCATGTCTCTATGTAATAACTATTCTTTAAAATCTGCTTTGTAAATATTACTTCATATAGTTATTTCTGTTTGTATGATAGCTAGACATCTTGGTTTTAACATTTTTTTTCTGTGAGTTGTGTGCTGTTCAGAAAAAAATAGAGCACTGTAGTATTTTTTTTAAGTGGCCTAAGGATTTATTTTTTATGGCATATTGGCCAAGTTAATGACACTTAGTATAACTAATGATAGTTTTTCTTTCTTTTTTCTTTAATAATTTTATTGAGAAAGAAGTAGCAATGAGATAGTTTCAAAACAGGTTAGTAGAACAGTTACAATAATTAATACAATGCTATTGTTGTCTCTGTAGTAGTTATTCATAGTACAAGATGCAGACATGATATCTTGTCTAAACACTATTAGTTCAAAATTTTCTTCTCATTGAACTAAGACAAAGTAGCTGTATAGCTATGCTATTTTGTGTATATATATAGTTTTTTTTCACTACAAAATGGTCCTTCATTTATCTCCCCCTCTTTTGTTTACTTTTTTCAGGGATATGTATTCCATTGCCACTCATATATTGTAGGTGCATGAATTCAACAGAGTAATCCAGGGTAATCCAGTAATAGTATTGAGTTATCCGCACGACTAGCAATGTCAGAAGTTGTTGACTTGAGCCTTTTACAGCCCAGCATATCAGTATGGCTTTACTTTTTTTTTTTTTTTTTTTTTTTTTTTTTTTTTTTTTTTTTTTTGTGGAACTGGGGATTGAACTCAGGCCCTTGTGCTTGGCAGGGAAGTGCTTATTCCACTGAGCCATCTCCCAGCCCTTTGGCTTTACTTTTTATACCGTACTTTTTAATACTTTTCTGCTGGATGGTTAAGACCAAGATAAAGCAAGACCTATATAACAAAACATCCTCTCAGACTTTCACAGAAAGCAAATGGTCAAGCAATGGCCATGACTCATCCACATGGGTGACACTGACAAAGGATCTACAGAGTGTGGTAAAGGGTTTTCAGGGTAAATCCTGAGGGGATTTGACTGACCTTGTCAATAGTTTTTCAACATTTCCTCAATTTATTATTTCTGGAGTTTTTTCTAGTTTTTGCAATTCTTATTTCTTTCCCTACTGATGTATAGATGTTAGTACATTTTGCATTTTATTGTACTTATCTCTCCATTCACAAAATTAATTTTCATATTCATATTTTGTGTTGTTTTTAAAAGAATGGATATTATGTTTGTCTGTACAAGAAGACATTTTAGAATGCATTCAACATATCCCTCAATACCCAGCCCTTTTCAGTCTCCAAATTTTGAGATAATTTAATATTCTTAATTCTAGACCTAACTGAATTTCCTACTTAATATATCATTATATATGTCTGTGTGTGTGTGTGTGTGTATATATATATATATATATATATATATATATATATATAATTTTTTAAAAAAATTATTTTATTTTTTTGCAGTACTGGGGATTGAATTCAGGACCCTGCACTTGCCAGGCAAGTGCTTATTCTACTGGGCTATCATCTCCAAGCTCCCTTATCATGTTATATTTTAAGAATTACTTTTTAAAATATTTATTTATTTGGTATAGAGTCTCACTACACAGTTCAGACTCATACTGTCCCTCCTGTCTCAGCTTCTCCAGCATTGGGATGACAGGCATGTGCCACCATGCCTGGTTCTGGTGGCCAGCTCTGTGTGGGGCTGGCCTGGTTTGTGGTACTGGGGATCAAACTTGGGTCCTCGTGCTTTCTAGGCAGGTACTTAGATCACTGAGCTATCTTCCTGGCAGGGTGCATATGGCAATGTAAAATTTTGTCACCTTTCAATGCAAATTTATACATCACTGGAGATTAAGAGAAGTAATTTTAATGATCAAGGAATGTTGATAAGTATTTATTAGTATATAAGTTGACATCTTTAATTTCATTCTTTAAGAAACTCTTCCACCAGGAAATAGGTACTAAATTGTTAATCAAAATACTCATTGTAATTGATGACCCTGGTATTGAGCAGGAACACAGAAAGACTGCAGTGGGTTTATGCCACATGGACCGTTATTCCGAACTGAAAGAAAATCATCTACAAATGTTTATTAGGGATGTATTATTACATAGAAGTGAATGCCAGAAAGCTATATTTAGCCCAACACAAGTTTATGTAAGTCTTACAAACAAAAAAAGCAAGAGAGGGGGTCTAGTGAGATAGTTCAGAGGAATAAGTGCTTCCCTGGCAAGTGCAAGGGCCTGAGTTCAATCCCTGGTTCCACAAAAAAAGAAAAAAAGAAAAAAAAAAAAAACAAGAGATTTATCTGCATGGAGAGATGCAAATCTATTTTTAAGGGGAGCAGGTATTAGCAATGGAACTCAGAACCTCAGGCTTGGCAGGCAGGTGCTGCACTAGTAAGCTAAATCTCTGGCCCCTGCACATCTATTTTTTAAAAATGCAAATTCAGAAAAAAAATGCAAGAAAATCACAGTGGTCAATCTTGGTACATTGAAGCATAGGATCACAACTGAGAGTCAAGCTGTTAGGACAGTAGGTTGGTTGGTTCAGATTATTAATTTTCTTATTTCACTATAATTTTTACATATGTAGTATATTTCATAAATACATACTTTGCATGAAAAGGAAAATGCCCAGGCTCTCCCCCAAAATCCTTAATTAGACCCTCACATGTCAATTGACGGCCTTTCTGTGACACTCCTGTGAATCTGTGGGCCTTACAAAAAACATGCATCACCCTCCTCGCTTCTTTTCATCCTTTTCCTCTTCCAAGGTCCCCGTCCTGCTCAGTGGGTATTTGGCAGCTTCTCACCTATTTTCCGCAGGCAGGCATACGTGTGTGACATGATTACAGAGTCTCTGCATGTCCAGACCTCAGCATCTTCTTCCCGACTGATAGAGGCGTCTCATCAGAGCGTGAGCTCTGGACTACGCCTGGAGTCGGTGGCATGTGGGCATCAGCCTTCACGTTTCTGCATTTCAGTTGCATTTAAATGCTGCTCTGATTCCTTTTGTGATGCAAATGAGTGCCTTTGTATGAAACTGTGGAACAGTTCACCTCATCTGAGAAATTCGGAATGATTTACCAGGATGCATATAAAAATATGTTTTTAAAAGTAGTTTTTTTGGGGGATGTAGTGAGAACCCTTTTAATCTGCATCTCAAGGGTTTCTTTTTTTTTTTTTTTTTTTTTTTGGTGGAACCGGGGATTGAACTCAGGCCCTTGTGCTTGCCAGGAAAGCACTTATTCTACTGAGCCACTCCCCAGACCCCTCAAGGGTTTCTTTAGTTCAGAAAATGTTTTGTCTGTTGTGGCTTGATTATTCTTCTTTCCATGTGTTCATTTTCCCTCATTTGAAATTCTTATTATTTGCTTATCAAACTTCCTGTATTTTCCTTCAGACTCAACGCTTCCCCCCTTATGTTTCAGGTTCTTGTATATTTTCCCCATGTCTTGAGGCATCTCATTGATCTCTGCCAAGTCTTAGAAGTTTTCTTTTCTTTCTTCTACACAAAAGATATTTCCATTTATGAGTTTTACAAGGCAGTAAGCAGCAGCTGTTTTTAAATACTAATTTCAATTATGTTAGGTACTTAGTAAGGGCCCTATTTTAATTGATGAAACTAAAAACAAATAACCAGCCTACAGTCTTTATGAAAGCAAATATTTTGATTCTCATTTCATTGAACATTTATCTTTGCACTCTTCTGAGTACATAAGTCTATTGCTTTCCAACTTTTTAACTGCCTTGAAGGGAAATTATCAAAGACTCTATTATATTCCCCTTTCTCCTTCCTTGATGCCTATGAAAATATTATTTTAGAATGGTGTGTACCATAGGGTTGAATTGCTATGTGACTCTTCAAATTTCAGATGAAGTTCTTAGAAAAATACTATTGAACCCCGTCCAATAAAATTGTATGAGGTTCAAGATTGTGGCAGTGGGTAAGTGAGTGAACTTTTTCCTAGTTTGTTTAGAATGGATTTAAGCAAAGAATCCATTTACAAGAAGGCGAGCAAGTAATAATACTGGGTCTGTAAAATCTAGCAGCTCTTTCGGAATAGATGAAATGCAGTTAAAAGCCATGGACTATAGTATTCCCAATTCTGATGCTACTTTTAAAATCATTTTTTTCTAAAGTGAGTGGCTCAGCTCCACTCCACTCCAGAATGATTCAGATTATGAATGAAAGAAGGGTGAAGGAAGATGGTTTTCTTTTTCTACTTCTAAAAAGCCTTCAGAGGCTAAGCACCTGCCTGGCAAGCTCAAGGACCTGAGTTCGATCCCTCGTACTACATGCCACATTGGCCTGGAACCCTGGTGCGCTGTGCCAGCCACCAAAACTGGATGTGGTGGTGCATGCCTGTAATCCCAGTACTGTGTAGGCTGAGTCAGGAGGATCACTATGAGTCTGAGCTGCGGAGAGAGATCTTGTAACAACAACAAAAAATAACTAAAATATTATTTTTTATTATTTTATAATATTTTTTTTTGTATTTTAGGGAAGGGTCTACAGGGTGTTCAGGGTCTCACTATTAGACTGGATTCCCACCTGTGCACAGCCTCCCAAGAGCTGGGATTACAGGAGCGTGCCACCATGCCCAGACTCAATTGCTATCTCAGTGTGCTCTCTGCGGTTGGATCCGACAAGGCAGGGCCGCGGAATGAATCCTCTGGCCCCTGCACCTGCTTGCTGGTGCTTTAATCTGCTGAGCTATTTGGCCGGCCCTCTAGAAGATTTTTTTTTTTAAAAAAACAACTTTTGTTTAGTAGATAAAGGAAAGCATAAGCATAAACATGCAAATATACGTATCTACTTTATATTTCCAAAAGAACAACTAAGTCTTGATGACCTCATCCTTTTTACTGCACAGTAAACTTTCCTCTTAACTGAGACACAAGAACAAATGCCGACAACAAGAGATCAGAGGTTTAGTTTGTTTCAGAGTGTCAGGGTATTCAGCTCACCATCAGCTGGCTCCGCAGCAGAAACTTCTTGGCGCCAGGGTAAAAAGGTGAAAAACTGCATAGGTCATGGGAGGTTGGGAGCAGAACAGGGGACAGCGACAGAGAAGGAGGGGCGCAGTCCTGGGCCAGGGCCCCAAGTTGGCTCTGCATAACCCATCTCACACACTAGAAGCAGGTGTCGCTAATCCACTGGGCAACTCCCAAGCTATGCAAATCAGCAAGTTTACCTATGCCATCCTTTGGGTTTCTAATTGAAATTTGCTCATCAACTCATTTCTGCCAGCAGAAGAAACTTTTTGAAGCGGGAAAGTGAAGGAATGGGCATTAGCATTTTTGAAGTAGAGGGTAGAGGGCAGAAATATATCAAATAAAATAAGGTTGGCAAGATTAATACCAGGCAAAGGAATAAGTATGTTACTAGCACTAGATTCCTTACCTGAATGCTTCGTGTTTCTTATCCATAAAATAAGTTATAACAATCATGAAATTAGATTTTTTTTCAATTTTATGAGAGCAGAAACTGAAAGAGAGATTAAGTAGCTTACCCAAGATTACATTAATATACATGGTATTAATTAATATAATTTATCTATTGATGCATTAGTTTTGAATGGATCATACTTTATGTAATACAAGCTTAAATTCTTATGTTGATTTATTCACTAAAAATTCCTGATATAATGCTGCAAGTATCAAATATTATGAGCTTATGGATGAGTTTTTATTTTTAAACTCTGAATTGTTTGCTTTGCTTTTTCCTTTTTCATATTTTGTGAGATGAGTACAGAATTTAAAAGTAAATTAGGATTTTATGCAGGCTTCTACTTGTTAGTTTCAGAAAATAAGAACATCTAGAGAGTTGTGTGTTTTAATATGCATCAAGTAAAAGAAATCCTTTTGCAGCTCTTCCTGAATATCTTAGAAAAGGTAAGATTAATGACAGGCATTATTTTTCTCTGTTTGCGTTTGAAAAATTTATACACTTTTGGGTTGTTGTTAGCACATTCCTTCTACTCTTCTGATTTTTAAACTTAAAAATTATAGCTATGTTATCTGAAAGTATTTGTATGAAACAGATTCAAATAAACAGAGAAGTAGCTCAGCTTTCCTTCTAGTCTTCAGATGAAGCCATAAATTTGACAAAGGTTTGAGAGGATTGACTGGTCATGTCATTAATCGGAGATTAATCTTAGAGAAATCTTTCTTTTCTGACACAGGTTAGTAAACTGGACTCGTCATTCCAGAAAATACATGGATGATGCAAGTTATTTTCTATTACTTCTATTGTATAAGTTTAATTTCTAAATTATAAATTTGTTACAAGAAACAATGATCTGTACTCTCTTATACTCCTGTAATTTTTTAAAATTAATCTTAATAAAAAAAGAGAAAAAATGCTTTAATTTGCTGATGGTCTGCGAAGTTGCTTCTAAAAATATTCCTTAGCATATATTGGTATTTGGTTAATACTATGCTTCCCTAAATATTAATACATGTTGAATTGAAAAACTAGTTTTGAAAGTGAGTACATGAATTAGACCATTATTAACTGTTTTCTCCATAGTAATGTATGGATAGTATCTAAATTATAGGAGATACTAAGACAGAATTATTTGGCCCAGCGCAGTACGTGCTGCAAACTTAAGGATCAATCAGTGTTAATGATTTTTGTTTAAATTTCCCATTTCATTGAGGAAATACAATCATGTTGAAAGAAGCCTATGTATACTGCTGCCCACGTATCTAGATCCATTATACATATACTCTGTTTTTGCCTCCTGCTTCATAAACATGAAGCTTTTTTTCTCCTGCCTGGTACCAGTTGGTAGCAGTACCAACTTGCTCAGTATATCTCTTCTATCTCATTTTTTTTGAAAAAAAAATTATTTTAAGAAAGGGTCTACAGGGTGTTCAGGGTCTCACTAGTAGAGCAGATTCGAAGTGCCCTGCTGTTTACAGCCTCTCAAGAGCGGGGATTACAGGTGTGCGCCTCCACGCCGAGTCTCAGTTTCTGTCTCAGCATGCCCCGGGGGCAGGGCCAGCAGGGCAGGCCCAGAGATCGAACACTCAACCCCTGCACTTGCTTACAGACCGTTTAATTTGCTGAGCTATTTGGTTCTATCTCATTTCTATAGTGCTACTGCTCCAGGTCTTCTGCTTCCTCCCTCACTCCTGGAAAAATTTTCTTCAGCATGGAAATATAATGTAATTTCTTTTAAGTGTTGCCTTATTTCTCTCTTATCTTTTACAGAAAGAAACTTTTCAGGGTCATCATGGCTTTGAGCCCAACCTGAGCTACATGAGACCCTGGCTCGCTTTTTCCAAGATGTCCCAATTTCCTCTTTCTCCAGTCTTGGTAATCCACCACTCTCGGGCTTTCTAGTCCCTCTTCCAATGGGAGGGATCTTTTCAATTCACCAATCACCACACAATGCTAACACTAGTGTGAACCATCAGTCTTTGGTGAAACCAAGATGTATCAACAGTATTTGGGACAATCATCCCATTATACTTGAGACATTGTTTTCAGATCATTTAATTTTTCTTTTCCTCTTGTCTGCTCCTTCTCAATCTCTTGCTGTTTTTTTCCTGTACTAGAACACAGACCACTTCCGGACTTCAGTTTTCAATACCCTTTCCTTACGCTCTCTCTATGCCTGTCTCATTTTTTCCCCTCTCTTCTCTTTTTTATTTTATTTTTTTGTGGAACTGGGTATTGAACTCAGGCCCTTGCGCTTGCCAGGAAGCAACTTATTCCACTGAACTATCTCCCCAGCCCCTCCCTCTCTTCTCTCTCCCAGTCTCTTTCCAACATAGGCAATCCCTTCCAGTCCAAGAAAAATAAATCCCATCTCAGTATTGAGTTCTTATTTCTGAATTCAGGATTCATATATTAAACTTCTTTAATTAACTTCTTAATGGTTTTGTAGTCAGCCACAATTACAGATTTAACAAATAAAATCCTGATAAACTGCAATCCAGATTTCCCCAAAAGTTGTCTCTATCTTATGACATTGCAACTTTATCCGTTGATTTGTGTAGAACAAAAACTTTCATCAAGTTCGCCCTGTCCTTTTCTCATCCTCAGTGTCCAATTTCTTGGGAAATTGTGTCTCTGTCTTCAAATTACAGCCTGGATCTGACACTTGTCTCCATTTCCGCCGCCTCTCTCAAAAATCAAGCCAGTTATCACTTCACTTTTATTTGTGTGTGGGCGGCCTCACCTTTGTCCTCTTGTCTATTAGTAACAAAGCCTCCTTCAGTGGCTTTCCAGTAAAAAGTTTCTGCAGGCCTGAGACCCCTGACTGCCTCTAACTGGACATGCTACCAGATATTGATCCTTGTCCGCTGTGTTCTGCTCACGCACCACACTGCTATTCCTGATGTTACCGCTGGATGTTAAACTAGATGCTAAACATTGTTTGGCCTTAGCACTCTAGCACTTGTTTTTTTTTTTTTTTTTCTCTAGGATGTTTTTTAACCAAGCTATGTGTACGTTTTATACCTTCACCTTCTTTGACTCTCTGCTTAAATGTCACTTTCACAGTGGGAAGATTTAAAAATAGTAAATCTGCACTCCAGGCAGACCATTCTTTTTGGCCTGCTTAGCTGGCCCTGAGGGTCTTGCTTTATCTTAATCACCTAAATCAGTGCTTGATGTACAGTAGATACACAAAAAGTATTTTCTAGATAATTGGACTATTATACTGCTGCTAATATTGAGAAAATATTTTCATTACCTAAAGGAAATTACTACTCAGTGGCAATATTTTTGAGTCTGGAGTAGTACTGCCTGGGTCTAATTCCTGCCTCTGTTATTGCTTAACTGTGTGACCTCGTAGAACTACTTTAATGAAAAAAGAGAAATACCTTAACTATCTGTGTATCAGCCCACATATGTACATATGTTGAACAAATATGTTGTACAGGTAAACAAACTGATATTTGAAAAAATATTTAGAAAAAAACCAAAAGCCTGAAATATATGTGAAAGCTCATTGTGGATATTATTAAGTTCATATGAAAACTAGAAGTACTTCATAGTCATAATCAAATGCAAAATATACCAGTGGTTATTTCTCTACCTTAATATACCCAACATTATTTCTCACAAACAAACAAACAATAAACATTGTTTCTCTCATGTATCATTTGGGGACGGAATGTGTTATGTTCATAAGGAGGATGAATTTTGGGTTCTGATTTGTAGTCTCCATTGCTTGCTTTATGGATTCAAACTACTAATGTTAAACTATTCATTTTATCTTAAAGAGGTCTTTATATGCCAGAAGGGCTGAATATATAAGCAAATGAGTTAACAGATGCAGAATACCCAGCCGAATTGTTTGTGCTAAGAATTCAGTTACCCTGACAGTGAAGAGTAAGAATCCGTCCCTAGGCTATGTGCCTTCCTCTTTGTATGTAACTATAGATCTTGCTTCCATTATCTTAGGTAGGGTTACTGATAGAATCTTATAAATAGCTTGAATTGTCACTTGGATAAGAACAGAGTAGAGGCATTCTCTCATTCTATTTTACAAAACCAAGAGGAAAAGCGTGCATATTTGGGGACTATAGCTATATGTATGTCAGCCTTGTATACCACTGTGCTTTGACTTATAGCTGGAAATTTTCAGGTGTAGTTATTGGTGTGTTTTTTTCTATCTGAGTTATATTTTTCCCTTTTGATTCTCTGCATTTGCAGAGCCTTTGATTAGTTCTTGGAGGTTATTTTGTAAGCAATTAAGGGTTTTCTTAGCAAAACTGAAGCTTGCCTTCACCTGCTGATATTGGCCCTTGGAGCTTGGTCTTTGTTAGAGGTACACTCTTCAGGGGCATCAGATGTCCTTGCTTCTCCTCTGAAGACCTACTTTGAGGAAAATATTAGTTATGCCTTTTTCATGTTGTACGGGAACCTCAAGCAATTATTCTATTCCATGTGTATGAAGTAAATTATATCACTGTAAAATTGAAGACATTGTTCCCTGTTAAAAGATCTATTATTAATAAATATGTAGAGAAAGGGTTGTTTTCCCTGGAAAGTGGAGCTTTCTGAAATATTTGAAATCTCTCTTTGTGGGTGAGAATGTGCCTTTTTCTCTTTTGTCTCTATTTAGCTCCATTAAGGTACAACTCCTCGACTTTCAAATTAAAAAACAATGTGTAAGTATCCAGAATTAAAATATATACAGTATATGTAATTATAAATATATATTAAAATATGTATCTGTAATATATACATGCATAATTACAATTCCTCCTTTTCTTTGCATGTAGGCATTAAATGTTATTAAGAGAGTTCTAAAAGACACAGACCTTAAATTTCTAGTCAGAAATTACATTGCTATAGCCTTTTTATAAAGGGCCATTTTGGCCCCTGGCATTTCTTCCTGGGTATAATTCTATTGGAGCTCTCCAAATTTTTAAAAATTTATACTATTTATTTGTTTATTTATTTGGCACCGGGTCTGGCTATGCAGAGCAGACTCAGCAATCCTCCTGTCTCAGCCTCCCCGACGCTGGTATTATAGGAGTGCACCACCATGCCCAGTTTCGGTGGCCGTCAAGGCTCCGGGGCCAGCACAGCATGTGGTGCCAGGGATGGACGCCAGGCCCTTGCTTTTGCCAGGCAGGTGCTTAGGCCACCAAGCTAACTCCCTGGCCCTATGTATTTATTTTTTTAAAGAATACAAAATAGTAATAAAAAGCAGCATTATAAATGACACAAAATTTCAGTAACCAAAGTAATAGAATTCCACAATGGTTACTATATTGCATGACATTATCTTCAAATTAGTTGTTTAGGTTACCAGATATAAACATTCAAAATTGGTTTAAAAAGAAAACAACAGCAAAAATGTCATAAGAAATTAAAGAAAAAAAATAAGAATAAAAAGAGAAAATTGTAAGCATCAACTGCTTCTTTCAAAAGACCAGCAGAAATCAGCAGTACAGCTATCCAAATTATCCTGCATATATGCATAAATATATCTTTCCCCTTCTTTTGTTCTTTTACTCATCCCAGTGTTTTCACCTCATTGAACAATTTCTTTCCCTTTCACAGTACCTATTGGGCCTTTCAAATTTTACTTACTTTTCCAGGTTCTCATGCTAGCGAGACAATACGATGTTTGCACACCGACGGGCCTGTCCAAATTTAGAAGGCTATAACCAGTGTAGATGTCACCTTAGCCATCTCATTTGCATCCAGTAATTATATCTGAAAAGCTATTCCAAGTGGTGGAATTTTTCTTTTGTATGGAAAAAATCAAGTCTGTTCCAGTACCTAATTTTATTTTTTGTCTATCCTTATTATAGGAAACAGCCTATTTTCTTTCTTAATTCTTATGCATACACAAAAATATGGCCATTTGGCAAAAGCTTCCACTATTTTAAGGGAGATTCCTTATTCCCCAGCGAAGAAGTTGCCTGGTAATAAAATCTGTTGTTGCCTCAGAGCTTCCTCTGCTTTCCTTTGATGAAATTGCCCTGTAACAGGGCCCAGCATGGGACCAATGCATGTGAAGAAATTGTACTCGACAGATCCCTTGGGCTGTTCACTTTCTTGTGCTGGGCAGCCCATTGAGATCTGCCATTGCTGTTTCCCATTTGATTATTATTATTTTTTTTTTCTTCTGGATAAAGTTCTTTTTTATTGTAAGGTACAGTTTTTGGGGAGTTCCTTTTTTATTTTTATTTTATTGAAGTACAAATGTCAATGAGACAGTTTTAAGATACCTTGACAAGATGGATTTGATAAATTAGTACATTGCAAACTGTTTTCATAATATTTTGGTATCATAGAAAGTACATACATGATATACTTACAGATATTATTATAGCGTATGTCTCTTATCAGTAAATTAAGAGAGTGTAGCTGTTTGCATGTCTTATTTTTTGTACCTGAATTACATCAAAGATTCAATAATTAATACTTTCTACATTGTTATTTTTCTAGTGGTTATCCATAGTACTAGAAGCCGACATAATATCTTGTCCAACCACCATTAGTGCAAATCTTGCCTCTCATAGAATTATGTAGAAGCACGGCGTTATCTATCCCAACTGTACTGTCCATACACACACATCATGATTCTTCCTTTCTATACCCCTTCCTTTGTCTACACCTGTCAGAGATGGGCACTCTATTGTCATTCAACCAATTTAGGTGCCTGAACTCGACGACACGATCCAACACAGTCCAGCATTCCGCAACAATAGTGAGTTATCCGAAGAAGTTGTCGACCATAGCCATTTACAGCTCAGCTTATTATTATTATGGTTATGGGCGTGCATTAGCTGTCGGCTTGCATTGCTAGGATCCATGCTTTGTACGTGATGCGCAGATAATCTGAATGCCACTCCTTCCCTGTAAATGGAATCTCTTTGTGTAGCAATTTCAAGGCTTGTTAAATTTGGCCACAGAAGAGCATATATGTAATTTTTGTTTTCCTTTTATGTTGTTATTCTTAACCTTTCCCCTGGTGCCGATAAGAAGGAAGAATCCCATGGCACTACTAGTTCTTTATCTGAAGCTTTGGGAAATGTATATTAAAGTGAACAAAGACTGCCTCTTTTTTGGTCCTTTCAATTTTGTGAAGAAGTATGTTTACATTAGCTAACTATTAGAAAGAAAAAGACTTGTTAATAGTAGAATTGAAATTCAGTGTCATGACATAAGTTGGTAGAGTAACCACATTTTCTTATATTAATTTGGCATCCAGTGGAATTGGCTACTTAAAAATTTAAAGAGCCACAATAGAAATTGAGTGCTATTGTGGTTAACTGATTTGGACAGACCCACAGAGAGAAATTTAGATTTCCTGACAACCTTTTGGTGTTTTTTAAAATTGTTATTTTGTATAACTTTCTTTTGTGACTAGAACAATGGTAAGACTATGTATAAATAAGAAGAATAGGGACTGAATGCAAAGCATGGGACACTTGAAATTTCTGTAAACATGTCCATGGCAGATGGTTGCCTTTATAAATTCAATGCAATTTTATTTGCATGCATTACTCCTAACTGTTGTTTTCTGGTTACACACTAGTGTGATAAACCAAGAAGTTCTGAGTGATTTGGATTCATACATTTCCTGTCTGGGCCAATTGTTGTGAAGAACGTAGCATGTTCAATGGGAAATTTTCCACCTGACTCTACCCAAAATACAGTGTCAGAGTACATGTCTTTCACTGCATCCATTCAGATACTAAACAATCCATGATTTTTCTCTTGTATTTTTAATGTAGCCATCTATTTTGGCACTACTGACATTTTGTTATTTCCAGGTAGGCACTTAGGCTGCTGAGCTATCTCCCCAGCACTTAGTTTAATTAATTAATTCACTTATTTGTTTATTTTTTTGAGAAAAGGTCTTGCTGTTTGGTTCAAGCAGTCCTTGAATTCATTGTTGAACGAAGCCTGGCCTCTTCAGCCTCCCAGGTGCTGGGATTACAAGCACAAGCTGCTATACCTGGAAGACAAGTGACACTGGATGTCTTTTTTTTTTTTTTTTTTTTTTGTCTTTTTGAGACAGGGTCTCACTATGCAGTTCAAGCTGGCCTTAAGCTCACTTTGTAGCTCAGGCTGGTCTCGAACTCACGACAATCCTCCTGCCTCAGCCTCCCGAGTGCTGGGATTACAGGCATGTGCCACCACGCCCGGCCCATAATGGTAACTGGGATTGTTTTTTTTTTTTTTTTTTTTTTTTGGTGGAGCCAAGGATTGAACTCATACCTTTGAGTTTGCCAGGGAAGCGCTTATTCAACTGAGCTATCTCCTCAGTTCTTGGATGTCTTTTTATGTTCTGATTCATCATCTCTTTCTTCTTTGTGATGAAATATCAGTTTAATTCTGCTTTCTAATTTTTAATTGAGTTATTTTTTTATCATTGCTTTATAAGGATTGTTTATGTACTGTGCATACAAATTCTTCACCTTTGCATTTTGCAAATATTTTCTTAGTATGTTACCTGTACTTTTATGTTGAAAAAATCAACTAAGATTTTATTTTTCCATGCTACGCAGTTTATCAGGAGTTTCTCTTTATGACTTGAATTTTACATACTATTTAAGAAAGATTTTTCTTCCTGTATATCTATCCAAACTATATATTTTCTATTTTTCCACAACAAAACGGTCTTTTATTTATACTTTTGCAAAGTTAGCAACATGTAACACAAGGTTTGCTATGACTAAGAGCTGACTTTAACCAGACAGGATGTTTGTCTCAGGACTGAGGTAGCTTGTTCGCTTGGGCACTGAGGCCTCGTCCTGCCTACACACATTTGATCAATTTCCTAGCTTCCTTGCTTCCAATGCATCCAACTTTTTTTTGTTTTGTTTTGTCAGAAAGGAGTGTTCCATTGCAGTTAGAGAAGCTGTATTTGGAGAAGTCCTTAAAGAGTCTTTCATTTTTGATGCCAGTCTAAAGATTGTAGGTTATTGACTGCTTCTTAATTTACTGTTGTATTATATGTTTTATATACCTCTTAATATCTGATTACTTAAGTTTCCCATTTCATGTTCATCAGTAATGTGAGCAGAACTTCTAATTTGTGTTCTAAATGAATAATTCTAGCTTTGTTATAATCATTACCTGTGTCCTCTGCTGACCCAATTCAAGAATGAAAAATGCAGTACACTTAAGCAAAATCGAGCACTTAAAGATATCCAAAATATGTGTCTATAAACATGTCTGTTTTTATAAACATTGTTTTTACATAAAACTGTTATAATCAGCATATACACATATCTAAGTTATGCTATCAATAGGAAAACTTACCAATTGGTTGGCACTGTCAGTATGTGTCCTTTGTGAACATAACAAAATTCATACAGTATTCACGTAATACCATAATAATAATATATAAACCAAAGTAAGGTCAATCGTCTGACAAATATTGTAGGTCAAAGACCTGCGGCATTCTTTCTTGCAGTGTTTCGTTTGTATGTTAATTAGCTTTATTTTGTAGAAACATGAGCTTGAAGTGGAAATAATAAAAGGGGCTGTGCTCTTTGCAATCGTTGATCATTCGACAGCTATGCAATGAAACTTTAAGAACTCCATCAGGCTTGAATTCTGAGAATGTTTGTATGAGAATTTCTAAACAGTGTCTCCTTTGTGAGCATCGTGTTTGCAGATTCCCAAAACTTTTCTGCACAATCTTGAGATGAGGACAATAGGCCTACCATTTTTAGCCCTGAAAGAAATAGCAGTAGTATAAAGTCCTGTGGAAAAAGCTATGGTCAAGAAGGAGTGGCAGACAGCTGGAGAAGCAGCTGGGCTTTTCAAGGACAAAACAAAAGTGTGTGAGAGTGGAACTGAATATGAACTAAGTTCAACTCTAGTGTCTCTCCCGGCGTTGTACAGTTGAAGGCGTGTGTTTACAATATTCAACTTCTTTCTTTCACTTGAAGCTTAGAAAAAGGAAGGAAACTTATTTCAGGAAAAACAGTCCTTTGCCTTTATGCCAGCCCTCTGCACACTACCCATGACTTTTCCAGTTAATGCAGCCTGGTTTTCTGTTTGCATTTTGTATGAATAATAATGATGCTTTGCTTTTATTAACAGCACTGCTTGAAATTTTTGTTTTGAGATTATTAATTCATAAACGATCGTTAAAGAATAGAGGTGATACTGACACTTTTTGCTCATTTACCACATGGTGAAAAAAAGAAAAGGCTTTATTAAGGTCACATAATGAATCAGTAGGCCACCAAGAACAATTTCAGGCTCTCCAGAGGCAAAACTCCACTCTGGGTACCAGCGTGTCTCCTGTGATATTTCAGTCTTTTACAGACCTCACTTTGCTTGTGATTTTGTGTAGCTTCCAAAATCTTTCAGCATGATAGCTTGAAATAATTCCTCTTCGCAGACCAAAACAGTGTAAGAGTTCTCCTGAGAAAAGGGATTTAAGACAGGTTTAGAATGTTTGAAAAGCTTTTGTACACTTCTCTGAGGAAATAAAACCTGACTCAAACAAGCAGAATAATGTAAAATAAATATTTTACAAATAGCAACAAATTGAGCAGTAATACAAGTGACTGTGTAGATAGCTGAGTAAATGTTCTGTTTTCTTTTTATTGAGAAAAACAAGAGTGCTTTTCTATTAAGTGTAATAATGTGTTTGAACACTAAATATTCAATAAGATAATTAAGTTCTTAAGTTATCCTTTTGTGGATGATAACAGAAGCTCTTAAGAAAGTTTTAGATTTTAGTTTCTGGTTTAGAGTGGCTATTTCTTTAAGGTTTAATGATGAACAAGACTTTTAAATTGTATGTACATTTATAATAATTTAAATAATAAAGTTTCTTATTATAGATATCTTACAAAAAAGTAAATTTATACCAATGGTTAAGATTGAATTTCATTCAATTCCAATTGATACTGGTCTTATTTGTATGGAGATAATAAAGGACATTATTAGGTTTCTAAATATTTCACATTGAGGAAAACATATAGGGCGCATAAATAAAAATGTTATCTTTATTTAACGAATTATGATATTTAGGTTTAGAGAGGTTAAAAGCATTTTTGACCAAGGTCAAGAATCTGGTACAGAGCAAAACAAAGTGAGATGCTGACCCACGTGTCTTCGAAGTCTTGCCATTGGAAATTAAGCTATTATCTAGCTTCTATTAGTTCTTCTGATAAAGTAGGATTACTCCACTTGTATAATTTTTTTTTATCTCTTTTTATGGGGCTTTACAAGGAGTTTTTCATTCTTAAAATTTATTTGTTTACTTATTTGAGCTGTTGAGTTTTAAAAGGAAAATTGAACAAGAAGTAAAGAGAATTCCCATATAGTCTCATTCCTTTTAACCCACTTTCTATTATTAATATTTTAATTTATTATTTATTTATTTGTTTAGTACAGGATCTTACTATGCAGCTCAGACTCATAGTGATCATCCTGTCTCAGCCTCCCTAGCGCTGGGATTATAGAGGTGTGCCACCATGTCCAGTTTCAGTGGCTGGCAGGGAATGGGGCCTGTGCCGCATGCAGTACTGGGGATTAAACCCAGACCCTTGCACTAGCTAGATAGGCTCTTAGACTGCTGAGCTATCTCTGCAGCCTATGACTCATATTTTGAATTAATTTGTTATAACTGATGGCTCATTTTTATAACCGATGGCCCAATAACAACTTGTATGTGTTACCTAGTCTCTATTATTGTGCCTGTTATTGTTGGCATATGCCCTAAAGGTTCTGACAAATGTGTAAGGACATGTAGATACGATCACGGCATCACACAGGACAGTTTCACAGCCCTGAGGTTTCCCTGTGCTCAGTGTATGCGTCTTGCAGGCCCTGTATCCTAGCAATCACAGATCTCTGCACTATGGTCTTCATGGTTTTTACTTTTCTGTGAAGTCATATAATTAAAATCATCAGTGATGGCAAACCTATGGTGTGTATGTTATTTGTTTTTCTTATAAGGTAAAATATGTTGATACATGAGTTGCATTTCTCTAAATGAAAACCTCAGCATTCAGGTCTAATTCCAGTGTTGGCACTTTGCGACAAATAACTTGGCTCTGAGTTGCAGTTTGGGTGCTTGGCCTTTGAGCATGTGCCATCATTGATCTAGTTAGAATTTTCACGTTAGCTTCTTTGCTTGGATTTTATTTTCTTTTTTGATAGATTGACAGCTCATTAAATCAATATATAGTGTTGTATTGCATAGATGTTTCATAGTTTACTTGTTTACCCATTGAAGGGTGTTTTTGTTTTTTTTCCTAAGATGGAAACTATCGATAAAATTGCTATTAAGAGCCATGTGGAAATTTTATGTAAACTCTTCTCATTCCCTTTTTTTAAGAATATGTTTTTCAGATGACTGGGTGTCATCTCAGTGACAGGGTGTGGGCTTACTACGTGCAAGGACCGGGCTTCAATCCCAGCACCTCCAGTATCCATGAATTATACCATTTCTCAAAAATTTAAGGTAGAAATTCATTAAAGGTCTAAATACAATGAGCTTGTAACAGTATTTATGCACTAAACGTTATGACAAATATTTGAATAAAAGCTTTTGTGTCTTAATATACAAATTTCAAAGATCTATAAGTTTATTGAATCTGGGTTAACTGATTTCTATAGTTTATAACCCTTTGGGTTACAAAGGTTTGGCTATATGACTTTTGCAAGGTTTCCTTATTTCTCTGTTGTTTTCTATCTCCTCTGTTGCTAATTACCCCTTTATTTCTCTGTTTTCTATCTTCCCTTTATTAAGTAACTATCTAAATGGTTTTTTTATTATTAGTAAATATTTCTTCTGAAGAAAGGAGTTGGTTTTGTCTTTGATATAGATTCTTTAAGCAATTCAACACATGATGCTTTTTAATATTCAGAGTTTATTTAAGTATTAGAAATGCAAGATAATTTAAGACCATTTTTAGCAAAGTGATATTTTATTTCTTTGTTTGCTTTTGATACTGGGAATCAACTCAGGACCTTTCACTTTCCAGGCAGATACTGTGCCACTGAGCTATATCCCTGGCCTATGAAAGAATGTTTTAGACTAAACCTTACAATTAAACTTAATGAATAAGGAAAATATGTGCTGATTTACCTTGGTAGAAAAAAGTACTCCACTGGGATTTCCTTCAATTTTCCCCACTGTGGAGCTGTTCCAAAATATTTGCAAAAACTCAAAAAGTTAAGACATAGTTGGAAGACTTTTATCTGGTTTGTTTGCCTCAGTTTTCATATGTAAATTCAATTTCCTATAGGCTAGGAGATTGAATCTCCTATTGGTTTGTTTCTTTTTTCTTTTTGGTGGAACCAGGGATTGAACTCAAGCCCTTGCACTTGCCAGGGAAGTGCTTAATCCACTGATCCATCTCCCTATTCATTACTAAGGTAAATGAGCTTGTCCTAACTTGTTTTTAATTCTCTTGATTGGAAGTCACAATGGAATGCAAATTGTGATGTTTGTCCATTGTTTAAAGAGAATATTTAGGGATTTAAATCGAGTTGTAGATGGCTTATGTCATATGGAAAGTGAGACCTGAATTCAATAGAATTACTAAGAGTTTTACCGTTTTACAAGATTATTCTAAGTTACATATTCAAACAAGCTGTTGAAATATCTTCCACTGGATATTAAAATCACCAATAAAGTATCTATCCCCAGATTTTGACTATAGTAGGAGAGTCAAGAAGCAGACAGGACACCCTGTCCAAACACTATTAGTGCAAATCTTTCTTTTCATAGAATTAAGCAAAAGTACTGCATATTTATCCTAACTGTACTGTTTATACGAACACAGAATGGTTCTTGCTTTGTATCCCCCTTTTTTCTTTGTTTAGTCCTGTCAAAGATGGGTGTTCTGTTGTCATTCAATTATTGCAGGTGCTTGAATTCAGTGAAACAATCCAACACTGTCCAGCAGTCCACGATATTAAACTCATGAATTTTGACCTGACTAGAAGAATACAGAATCGCTTGCTATCACTCAGAAATACTTTTCTGAATTTTAAGTGAAGCAGTCAGCATGGTTGCATGATTTTCTGTATTAATGATTGGTAATTAAATATTCTGCATCCTGATCTTTCTCCGTCCTTGTAATTCTTCTGTTATCTATAAAACACGTATGACAGTTGGATCCCTGCACCACGTGCCATGCTGGCCCAGCCCTTGGGCACGCTGAGCTGGCCACGCAGTGTGTGTGTGTGGTGTATGCCTGTAATCCCAGTGCTGGGAAGGCTGAAAACAGGAGGATCACTAGGAGCCGGAGGTGCTAGTGAGACCCTGCACCAAATACAAAATCAAAAGCCGGGCGTGGTGGCGCAGGCCTGTAATCCCAGCACTCGGGAGGCTGAGGCAGGAGGATTGTTGTGAGTTCGAGACCAGCCTGAGCTACAAAGTGAGCTTAAGGCCAGCCTGAACTGCACAGTGAGACCCTGTCTCAAAAAGACAAAAAAAAAAAAAAATCAATTAATCAATCAATCAATCAGATATGAGTAAACATAATCATCATTTAGTAACAGGAAATGCTTCAGTGTAAGATCCTCTGTGCAGCAAATTTTTAAAAAATATATCAAAGGGACGTTGAGTGATATTAATGTTTTTACTTCGTATTGCTTTGAAAACATGTTCTTGGATATTTCTGGTCTATTCCTGGGTATAGTGGATTACACATCTTATCTCATTGGCACATCAGTTTCTGTTTTTTAGGGCTTGGGTTTGAGAGAGTGGCGTAGCAAGTCTTTATCGCAGCCTCCTCCTGTTGAGGTAATTTTCCTTGTGTTATTGTCCCTCATCAGGACTGTCGTGTGGACAGATACAGCTAACTAATCCTTATCAGTTCTGATTTGATTAAAAAAAAATCCTGGATGGTTTTTAATGTCTGCTTTCATCGTCTTTCTGGGAACTCTGCTTTTAGAAAGGTCAACATTCTTGTTAAACAGAAGCAAGCCAGACATCCTTGGGCTGGAAGAGGGGTTATATTTACCAGTTTATTTGAATAAGAAGACAAAATATTACTGAACGTAAGTTTCCAGAGGTAGAGAAAATTTTCAATTTTTATTTTCCATATTTAAGCCAGCAGAATATAAAAATAGAATGGAAGCATTTACTTAGAAATGTAAAAGAAAGTATGTTAAAAAAAGAAATATAAAAGAGCCAGGGCCAGAAGATAACTCAGCAGACTAAGTGCCTGCTTAGGCAAGCGCAGGGACCAGGGTTCGATCCCTGGCATCACATGCTGTACCAGCCATGACCCAGGGTGTGCTGAGGCAGCCACCAAGACCCAGGATGATGGTGCACACCTGTGATCCCAGCACTGGGGATGCTGAAAGCAGTAGGATCATTAGGAGTCCAAGCTGCCTAGTAAGACCCTGTACCAAATACATAAAATAATAATAAAAAAACAAAAGAGCTAAATAATTTTGCTAAGCTATTATATCACCTTTAACAAATCAGGTTATGACATTGTTCAACTGGAGAATGGTAATTCATTTCATTATGTATTAGCCTCATAGAGCAGTGTTCTATGGTGGTTCATTTGTAAAATATTAGCTTACACAGATAAAAGCACCTGCAAGCAGGTGCAAGGGCCAGGGGTTCAATCCCAGGGCCTACTGTCCCATCCCCTGGGTGCACTGAGGTGGCAATTGAGACTGGTTGTGGGGGTGTGCGCCTACAATCCCAGCTCTTGGGAAGCTGTAAACGGGAGGATTGCTATGAGTCAGATCTAATAGTGAGACCCTGAACACCTTGTGGACTCTTTCCTAAAATATAAAAAATAAAATAAAAATATTAACTTGCAGAATGTTTGATGTTGGTATGGAAGGAACAGATAATATTTTAATTTTAATCTGTACTTTATGTATCTTTAAAACTTATATAATCAGAAAATTGAAAAGCAGCATTAACAGAGCAATCACCCAGAGCTGTTAACAAACAATTGTACCCACACAAAAGGCAAACTGGTACCTATATATTGAGAGCCAATATCTTGAAACTTGGCTATAATGGATGTGAAAATTTGATGTTAATAAACTGGAAGATAAAAAACTTGAGGGAAAAAAGAGCTAGAAAAGTAATACATTAGATACATTGTCAAAGTAAAAGTGTATTAAACTGTTTATTGAGTCCTTCTATGAAGGAATCTCATATGACTTCAAGTTTCTTGATTATCAAAAGATGTATGTTTCTAGGGCTGGGGAGATAGCTCAGCGGTCTAGGTGCCTGTCTGACAAGCACAAGGTTCTGGGTTTGATTCCTGGTACTGCATCCTAGGCAGGCCCCAGAACGCCCCCAGTGTGCTGCGCAGGCCACTAAAACTGGGTGTGATGGTGCACACCTATAATCCCAGTGCTGGGGAGGCTGAAAACATGAGGATTACTACCAGTCTGAGCTGCATAGTGAGACCCTATACCAAAGAAAGAAAGAAAAAGTTTTTAAATGGAAGCAGTGAGAATCATAAACTTATTTTTTTCTGAAGATTTTGACTCTTTCATGGGCGAATATGGGTTGTAGTTGCCAGTGGTCCCTTGGATTTTACAAAATGCTTTAGTCAGCAACTGTTGGCTGGGCTCATCAGACCTAAACGCGAGTCTGCTGGAAACTGAGCATCGCACACCACGTTCTTAAACTACTGTATGAGTTGCTAATATGTTGTGTCCACACCTCCAGCCGAGAGGAGTGTTTCCGTTCTTCATTGCCCTTGAAAAGGAGCTCCAGTCTTTCAGAATCTCCGTCACCTGTGGGTGGCTGATTGGTGCAAAATATGGGTGATTTTCAATGGAAAGAGAGCTGCATAGGGAAGAATCAGATTGTTTGGCCTTTTGTTTCTTACAGAGTTTGATTTTCCACAAGATATACAGGGAGGAATGTGTTCTCAATGTAGTCCTTTCTTTGTTTTAAAAATATTTATTTATTTCTTTCACACAGGGTCTCACATCGTAGCTTCAATTCGTAGAGATCCTCCTGTCTCAGCCTCCCCAGGGCTAGATTACAGGTGTGCTCCATCATGCCCAGTTTCAGTGGCCATCTTGGCACTTGGCTGGTGTGGAATGCAGTACCAGGAGTTGAACCTGGGTCCTTGCATTTGCCAGGCAGGCACTTAGACTGCTGAACTATCTCCCCAGCCCTGTACTTCTTTCTTTTTAGACAAGTAAACTGATCTGGTATTTAAAAAATTTTTTTTAAAAAATTTTTTTTCTGTACTTAGGACAGGGTCTATAGGGTCTCACAATGGAAGTCAGACTTGTGGTGATTCTCCTTTTTTCAGCCTCCCAAGTGCTGGGATTACCCGCACGCACCACCATGCCCATTCTCAGTTGCCATCTCAGTGCGCCCCATCGGGGGAGACCGGCACAGCAGGCCAGGGATCGAGCCTTGGCGGCTGAGCTCCGCCTAAGCAGGGCGTCAGTGAGTTGTCAGGCCAGCCCTTGATCTGGCGGCTTATACAGAGCTGATACTCTGCATCGTCGATTCTGTGAGAAGAAGGAACAGGTTCTAAAAGAAGATTATCGTGAATTTCATTGGATTTATGGTATGTTGCAATTCCAGCTAAATATGCACATTTATTCTTACGTTTAGGGTTGCCAGAGTTTGGTGCATTCATGAAATGATTCAAAGGAGCAATTCTGATTGTTTCATTGTTTCTTCTTCATTTCCTTCTGAGATTTTAAGTATAGGAGAAGGACAGGACTGTTCAACTGATTTCTTTAAAACTCTAAAGGTCATGTTATAATCACACACTGGATTTATTATGTTTTAAAGCCAGTCATTCTCAGAATAAAAATTTGCAAGTAGGTGATGAAGTAATTTATGCAACAACAGCAACAACTCTGCTAGAACGTGATAAGCTTAACCTGAGTAGTTTTAGTTTAGAGCAGACCTAGCAACTTATTTTTTATTCAAACAATTTTGTCTTTGGGAATTAAATATAATGTGTGATATATGTTATCTTGTGTAGGAGATAGTGACAGAAATATGCAAACGTGGGGCAAAGGAATAATTGACAATTACTCCTGTGTTTTTCCTAACTATAAGATTTCCATTTTTTGTGTATTGTTTAGTTTGTATAATTGAACATCATAATTGTCACTTTATTTGAGGCAAGGTACAATACTTTGGGAATATCTCTGTCCAATTTTCCTTGAAGATATTTATACAAGTTGTCATTAGTGAATTTTAATGCAAATTTGAATTAAGTATATTTGAATTTTTTTATAAATCAAGAAACATTTTTATTCTTTTCTGACTTTAAAGAGGAAACCCATTAATAAAAATGATACAGAATTTCAAAACCAGACGACAGGAATAATGGCTATTTTATTGCGTAGTATTTTCTTCAAAGTAGTTGCTTGGATTAGCAGATATAGATTTGCAAGATGAACCAACAACATAAGCACTAACTATTCTTTTAAGGAACTGATACATTATTTAAGGCTATTTATTTATTTACAAGCAAAATATATGTGGTAGGCTAATTTTCTATTTACCTATTAAAACTTCATCAAAAATATAGCAAACCAGATTTTCCACTCTCAGGGGAAAGTGTGTAAGCTGATGATACATGTTTCTCAGGTAAAATGAGGGCTGTAATTTTTGAGTTTGATTTTGGAGAAAGATGAAGGAGTCCCATGTGAACTATCACCTGTTAATAGCCTTGCTGCCCAATCTTTTACATTCTAAATAATATAATACAGTGTTGTAAAACTTTTATTCCCTAGGTGTTGATGGGGGTACTACTACAATTCTGATCAGACCACAAATCCAAAGTCCATATTATTCTAGAAATCTTTGAGGGAGAATTTCAATAGCATCCGATTCTATTGGCTTAGAGAGCATGTTTTGTGATACGTGATTATAACAGATTCACGCTAGTAATGAAGGAAAATATAGGTGATGCAACAACTATATATTTTCCTTTAATGAACTATAAATGATAATTTCATTTCTAGCCACTTACCATAAATTATAAGATAAATGAGATGTTATAAGCTTTGAGTTATAACTCATGCATAGTATTTCTATCATGTCGTAGACACAATTTTATCTTTGCCTGTAGTCAATACAGTTTCCTAATACTTTTTTAAAATAAATGGTACTGTAAGGATCTACTCAACTTAGTTTTAATAAATGTATATATTTTAATTTATGTATTTAGTACAGGATCTTGCTACACAGCTTGGACTTGTAGTAATCCTCCTGTTTCAGCCTCCTGAGCACTGGGATTACGGGCATGCGTCACCACACCTGGTGTCAGTGGCTGTATCAGTGCCCCTGGGCACAGGGCTGGTGCAGCCTGAGGTGCTGGGGCTGGAACCCTGGCCCCTGTGCTTGCCTACGCAGGCACTTAGTCCACTGAGCTATATTTCTAGCCCTACAAACTATATTTTAAGCATCATTTTATTGTTTCTTAATCCTGGCAATGAGGAAAGCTGAAATTCAAGAAAATTAGGCTATTAGGAGGGTCTCATGTAAATGTTATGGTCATTCACCAACTTCTATGTTTTTCTTAATAACAAGTTGACTTTATTAATTTAAAGTCAGCTGGTTTTACAACAGCTATTCAAAATCGTTGCTGCAGGAAGATCTGAAAAAAACAAAACAAAACAAAGTAAAACATCAAAAACTTCAAGTGAAAGCTCAGAGTGAAAAAATTGATAAAAGCTTTATAGTAATGATTCCAAGGTTTTATTTAATATTAGTGGAATAACATAGCTTGGGTATTGTTATCTATCTGGACCATGAGGCATGCAGAAATTCATGGTTCATCATTATTAGCAGGTGCAGAAGGCGTGCTGAGAAAAGCTGTGCACTAAATTCAGAAATCTCAGGGCTGGCCAATTAGCTCAGTGGGTTAAAACATCTGCAAGCAGGCGTAGGGGCTGGGGGTTCGAACCCCAGGCCTGCCGTTGCCAGGCCCATTCCTAGGGCACGCTGAGATGGCAATTGAGACTGGATGTGGTGGCACGAGCCTGTAATCCCAGCTCTTCGGAGGCTGTAAACAGGCAGATCACTACGAGTCCAATCTAGTAGTAGACCCTTCAAAAAATACAAAAAGGAAAATAACAATAACAATAATAATAATAAATCTCATAACAACAGTGAAGAGTCATTTGTAACACTTAGTCTCAACCAACACCAAGTAGCATTTAGTGACAGTGAGGTCTTTGGCATCCCAAGGTCACGGTCTTGGCAAGTAGATGGGCATCCTTTAACGCATTTTCCTTCACCAGCAAGAAGAAACAGTGGCTTGTAGTAATTGGTCTGTGAAAACATCTTTCCAACACAGCAAGAGGGTTGTAGGCTGGAGTCAAATAAATGATAACAGCAGGGATGGTGAAGTTAGCAAGGACAACAAGTTAAATGCTTTACTCCCTCTCTCTCTCTCTCTCTCTCTCTCTCTCTCTCTCTCTCTCTCTCTCTCTCTCTCTCTCTCTCTCTCTCTCACTGGGGAACAAACTCAGGACCCTGTGCTTGCCTCAGGACCTTGCCGCTAAGCCCCAGCATACTTCTTTTTCTTGAAGTTATATGTGAAACCAAATATTTCTTCCTCCACTTCGTAGATGGAGAAAGTGAGTGCTATAAAGATTAAAGACCTTGAACTTATATTTAGGTATAGTAAAGAGCTTCTAACAATTTTTCACTGATATCCTTTAAAAAAATCACAGTACTTTTTCAATGCACAATATCAGGGCAACATTAACTCTGCAGAGACTTTCTGTAGTGCTACAGCTGAAGGCTGACAAAAATCCCACAGTGCTGTCGCCAGGACTGGGTAGATCTGTCATCGTATCTCTACTGTAGAAGGGCTGCTTTAGCTTTTGTGTTTGGAAGCTAGACTGTGCTGAGGAAAAGTGGTGAACTCACGGCAGTGAGGGCAGAGGAGGACAAGAGCAAGAAATTAGGGTGGAATAAAGAAGTCTGAGTGGTAATGCAGAAGAGTGGAAATGAGAAAACCAACGACAGAGAAATATGATCCAAAGATTATTTTGAAGTGACTATAGAGGTGACAGTACTTCACATGTGATTAGAGAAGCAAGCAAACCAGAACTGTGGGGAACACTGGTAGGAAATGAGCAGGGTTCCTGGAAATAGTGTCGTTGGGGGTGTCGAAACTTCTCAGAGCAGCATCAGCAGGGCTGTTAGGAGCTGTGCACAGGGAAACATTCCAGAGTACACAGGCTCATTAAAAATAATGAATTATTTTAAAACTATGTGCTTTCAGCTTATTAGAAAGTCTTTCGGGAGCATCAGATGTTTCATTTAAAGGTTTGTAATGTGGAAAAAAAGAAGGATGCAAATATAAATTACATTACGATGACCGAGACAGTATTCTTTATGGCAAAATTCTAAGCAGGCCACATTTACTTTAGAAATTTGTTTGGAGTTTTGTCAGACAAGTTATTTTCTTGTATAGTAAATAATAAAATATGTGCATTGTCTCAAGTCAGTCAAGGGAACGTGTTACAGGTTGGTAACAAGCAGTACCTCATTGTTGTTCAAGTCAAATCACAAGTGACTCTAGGATATGGCCTTTCCTAAGGGAATAAACATTGCCATTGCACTTTCCTGCGCTGACTTTAAATTTCTGTCTTTTCCTTTGTGTATAGTCAGCAAGTTTCCACTAACTGCATCCTGGGCCTTTTGAACTACATACACTAATGTTCCAACTGAATGTTTCACTCAAAGGACAAGTTCAGAAAAAGCATTTTATGCTAAAATATCTCTTATGCCACTTTGGAAGCGAATGGTTTGGAATCAGATTTTTATTTTTTACCTGTGTTTTTTATTCTTAATGCATTTGGTTGTTACAGGGTCTCACTACGCAGCTTAGTCTCATAGTGATCCTGCTATGTTCAGCCTCCCCAGCACTGGGATCACAGGCATGTGCCACCATGCCCAGACTCGGTGGCCAGCTTTGCCTGCCCTGGGGGCAGGGCTTGTGTGGCATGTGGCATCAGGGATTGAACCACAGCCCCTGCCTAAACTTGCCTAAGCAGGTGCTTAGTCCACTGAGCTATCTCGCTGGCCACCTGGATTGGGCTTCTGAGTGTTTTTTTTGTTGACCATTTTTGGCTAAGGGAGCCCTGAGGGCAGCGGCCACTGGACTGTGATGCCTGTTAAAAGGGCTGCCAGTTCTCTTTGAGCATGTTGCCAAGGAAGTGAGATCATGTCTTCAGTCCACAATCTGAGACTCGCCTCTAATGAGAAGATCCTATGGCTCATCTCTGTCTAAATATGACATAAATCTGTGGCCATTTCCTGATTTTTGTTAATTTTATGTATGTCTGTATACATCTGTCTGTCTGTCTGTCTGTCTGTCTGTCTGTCTGTCTGTCTGTCTGTCTGTCTATCTATCTATCTATCTATCTATCTATCTATCTATCTATCGATCATCTATCCTTTCTCCCTCCCTCTCCCTTTTTCTCTTCCTCTCCCTCTCCCTCTTGTTTTCTCTCTCTCTGACCTGTCTATTATTATTGTTTTACTTTTACAGAAACAGGGCTTGAACCCTTAAACTACATCCTCAGGCTTTTTATTAGACAGCCACTAAATGTCTCATTCAGTCACTAAATTGGCCAGGTTGGACTCTATCTTACGCCCTCATAGCCTAGCATGCTATCAATTATAGTCAAGCACCGTCATGCTATACTTAGATACAGAAAAGAAAAACTAGGAAAGTTTTCTGTGATGCTAGGCACTGGTGACATTTTAACTTTTAATATGTCACACAGTATGTTCATGGACACAGCGCCTGTGGCTGACACGGCGCTAAGGGGTCTTTTCCGTACAAAGGAGCCATTCTCTTGGAAGGCTCAGTGCTAGACATTTACACGTAGAGTTCTATGTAATTTTCGGGTATTTTCTTTCTTGGTTTGATTGTGTCATCATTTTCATTTCAGTAGTGAGCATTGATACATTCCAGCAGTTTCCACAGCAATTTCCTGAAGAGATACAACTGTTGGTTTCCAGTTGTAACCTCTGCCATGGTGGTGGTGGATCCATAGCAAGTTGTAGCTTTAAATGCATGATTACTAACTCATTCTTAGCTAATGAACTTATACCAAAGCGTAGCATTCATTATGGTGACACAGAGTGAAGCAGGGCAAAATGTGGTAACTTCAAGAGGTGAAAGTCTTTGTAGACCCTAGAAACCATTGTCCCAGTGCTGATGGTGCACACATACATGTGTCACTTGAAGCTTTCCTTGTGGCCACTTGTAATCACTTCCTGTCTTCTCTGCCTGAGCACCCCACACACTTCCTGTCCTAGGTGGATAGTTTGCATTTTTCTAGATGTGAGATAGCTCCAACAATTCAGCATATTGTCATTTATTTTTGTTTGCGTTTTGAAGAGCTTATTTAATCCGTATAATCTGTTGGCATGCATGCGTGCTATTGCTGGCCAGTGGTTGAGCCGTCACATGTCGTTCTGTGGGTTAGCCGCTGTGACTCATGTGCCCACCTGTTGATGCCAATTTGTGTGGTTTTTGGTTTTGATTCCATGGTAATTGGCTTTCACTGGAACCTGGTAAGAATGGTCTATGGTGCCACTGCCCATGACTTGGAGGGACAGGGTGCTGCTGTCGCTCTAGGCTGGCATCTCCTGATGCAGGAGGCCACTGCCTGGGCCTGCTTGGGACCACAGATCACCCACCTCCCTACCTGGTTCACTGATCCTAGTGTTGTCAAGCCCAGCAGCTGAAGCAGCACGGCTTCCGAGACACACAGAGAAAACTAAGTTGAATTGGACGTAGACATTGAACAAATCAAATATAAAACTAGCTTTCACTGAGACTTTGTTCAAGCTTGTCCAATAGAAATTGTAATGCTTTCTATTTTTAGTCTTAAAAAATTTTATGTTTAATTAATTAATTTAGTGCAGGGTCTTGCTATGCAGCTCAGACTTGTAGAGATCCTCCTGTCCCAGCCTCCCCAATGCTGGGATTACAGGGGTGCACCTCCACATCCAGTTTTGGTGGCTAGCGTGGTGTGCCTGGGGTGCAGGGACAGGCACTGCTGGGGACAGAACCCAGGTCCTGGTGCTGGCCAGGCAGGTGCTGAGCATTCTCCCCAACCCCTATATTTCTATTCTTTAAAAAGGTACCCATTATCAATATGTTTTATTGAGCACTTGAATTTGGCTTGTGCAACCAGGGAGCTGAACTTTAAATTTTATTTTAATTTAAATAGTTGTCTCTAACTAGAGGCTACCAAGATGGATTAGACAGGTTTAGAAGTTTTAATCTACAACATAGCACATTCTCAGTGACTCAGAGACTGTAGCTCCATTTGTAATAGCTGCGTCAATTTCCTCAGTTATAAAATGAGGAGAGAACAGGCAGGGGTAAAATTGTTAAATGTTGCATGTTCTTTTAGCTGAAAACTTTCCATTCATGTTAATGAAATATGCATGTACAACAGGGTTTGGTATTTCAAAAGTCATAAGCTACATTTCAAATCTAAGTAGGCCACATTTTTGTTTTCTTTATTCCACTAAGAGTAATATAACCCTTCAAAGAAGAGCCCAATTCAATTACTGATGGAACAGGAGTCTATTTCATAGTTATATTATATAGCATTGGAAGAAAAGTATTGAGAAGTATTAAATAATGGATGTTGAGGATACAACGACAGTTTCTTACTTGACATAAAATTTTATGTGTTGATTGACTACAGGCTAAATGCGTTCTATTATGTGTAACAGCAGAGTTACATAGGCACTTAATTTTCAGTGGAATATAAACAGAGAAATAAATCAGCACTATGTGTCAAATTTCATTTCTTCCTCACTAGTTAAAAATATAGATTCCAATACAATAGTTCTGTATGAGTATAAGTATTTATCCTTTTTTTTCTGCCCTTTGTTGTAAAAATTTGTAATCAACCTTTTAGAATTAACTCATTGACCTTTTGAGCTTAAAGGCTAAAGTTGATACTGCGCTTTCTGCTCAGTGTCTTTACACTGCCTCTTTATTATGAAGGTGAGGAAATTATTATGTAGCAATTGAAACCCAAATATACATTTGGGTTTGCAATTCAGAACTTTTATTAGATTAGAAGACTTGGACAAATTATATCTTTACATGTCTAGTATTTTGGTTAACTGTATATAAGTATAAATGTACTGACAAAATTTTGAATGTCCTTTTTTGCAATGTTTATTTTGAATGACTCTGTTCTGAAGAAAATGAGATGTTAAAGAAATGTGGAAATAATATGAGTATAAAGACCTTCACATTTCAAAATTCTCTGTCTCTATGTCTTGATTTAAAGTTCTATCATATCCAGTCCTATAAATTTTTTGTTAGTATAAACTTTCTTTTAAAAAAGTTATATATTTTTTACTGTAATTAGTACAGGGTCTACAGGGTCTCACTACTCAGATCAGACTTGTAGTGATTCTCCTGTTTTCAGCCTCCCAAGCATGGGGATTACAGGTGCATCCCCTACGCCCAGTCTCAGTCACTGTCTGTGTGCCCCGGCAGCGGCATTCTGCCTAAGCAGGCACTTTAGTCCCCTGAACTATCTGGCCAGCCCAGCATAAACTTTCAACTAAACCATTTCTACTTTTCTATAACATTTTTAGTATTTTGTATACATTTTAATTGAATTGTGAAATTGCAACAATAAGTAAAACATGCATAATTACTGGTGGGAACTGATACTGGATGAATTTGCTAAGATACAAATCTTTGGGCCTTCAGTGAACATAATTTATAATCTAAATGTAGGTACTATTGAGAGTGAGAGAAGTTATTACAATGACCACTCAGAACAAATTGAATCCTATGATTTCGCTAAAACCATACTATGGTCATGGTATTCAGATGCTTTGAACATCAATCAGGTAATGTGGTTTACAGAAAAATAGGAGTTTTGAGCTGGATGTGATCTCAGCAGGAGGATTGCTGTGAGTTTGAGGTCCGATTGGATTATATGCATTGAAGGCCAACCTGAACTACCTAGTAATATGGAGCCTTAAAAACTAAAAACATAGGGTTGGTGGTGGTGTATGCCTGTGATCCAAGTGTTGGGAAGGCTGAAAACAGGAGAATCATTATGAGTCTGATGCTGCATAGTGAGACTTGGTACAAAATACATAAAATAGGAATAAATGAATAAAATGTTGGTTAACCAGGTTTATCAATCATTCAGGAGTCAATGGAGTTATCACTTTATGTTAGTATAATGTAGTAAGGATTAACATTTTGGGCCAGACAGTAAGGAAAATATTTACATGCAGAACTTGTTAAATTCTCACAAGTTTGTGGAATACATTATTTCTGTTTCACAGATAAGAAAACTAAAATTTAAGAGTTCATCTTTGCACAACTTGTGAAGTCCTTCCACACTCTGTGTTAAATACTTATATAAACGGTTACATTTAATCTTCAAAAGACACTTATTACATCAGCAATTTTAGATCTCTAGTTCACAGGTAAGGACAAATACATTGTTCATATTGCAAAGCTGATGAGTGACGCAGGGCAGATACAAATGCAGATGTGCCAGAAAAATGACTTTCCTTCAATATTTCTTTGCACAGCCAGTGTCTGTTACTGTGAAATTTATGACACTGTCCCCTGAGGCTATCAGGATACAGGAAGAAGGGAAAGTCCTGAAACCAAGCATTCATCTGAAGCGTGTGAATCTCTGCAAGCTGGCTATCTTAGGTAAAGGCGCTGTCTGGGAAGGTTCACTGAATGAAGATCCAGCCTTGCGAAGTGAGAAGGCAGCTTTCTTCCACTTGTTGTTGTTGCTTTCATGTCTGATTTCTTCCAGCGTGGACCTACCCAGGCTTTGGTTTCTCAAGTCCTCTAGTACTGTGCATGTACAGACAGGGCTCTCCAAATTAACCATCAAGGTTGACCTGGAATTCTTCAAGATTTAGTTGAATGAGATGAATATTGACAAGTAGAACGAGATTCATGAACTGAAAAGAAATATCAAACAACAATTTCCTCCAGTGATAAAGATCACGAGCCTCAGAATAATGAAATAGTTGGAGAAATTAATTAGTTGGAAAATGCATCAAGCCTTTTCAGCATCATTAGAGATTTAGTCATTAGAGAACTAATCACTGGCTTAATTTTTTTAGTAGATCATGCTAAGACCATCAACAAGTATAATTCTTCTCACCTCAAATGATAACTTTTATCACTTGAAACCTTTCAAAGAGTATCTTGAGTAACTTAATGGTTGCTAATTAATAATGCTAAGATGGTTAATTAAAGGTGAAAATTCTCATCATAATTCTTCTTTCAGTAGGCTCTCAGGCCTTAGTAAAGTCATTCAATGCCTTGGATACTGCTTTGATCTTTAGTGTATATAGTAACTCTGCTTAACTCAAGGTTATTGTCATGACAACATAGTTCAACATTTTGAGTACTTCGATGTGCTATTTTCCATGTGGGCCTTTAGCTGTTGTTTATATGGCTTGCTTCTCAGGCCACAAGAAGGGCTCACAAAATAGGTTTCATCTTGGGGTCTTCAGGATCTAGCAGAGAACTTGGTGTTTAGAATGTATTTTGAATATTTTTTGTTTTTGCTGGAGAATGACTATGTGAAGTGTATGAAATGAGCCACAAAGTGCTTTTGAATATTACAAAGATCATCAAAATGTGTATCCTAGGAATTCAACTCCAATTTACTGTTTTGTCTACTAACTAAATAAATCCTCATCAAAACGGATTTAATATAAATGACTTACATATCAATATCCTGATGAATATGAGAAAGGTGATCCTGTTTTTATGTTTTCTGAACTATGCTTTTATCATTTAAGTTGCATTTTTAAATTAATTTTATTGAGAAACAAATGGCGATGAGACAGTTCTAAAACCGACTCGTAGGACAGTTTCAATAATTAATACGTTGCATATTGTTCTCTTCATAGTGGTTATTCATAGTACAAGCTGCAGACATGATATCCTGTCCAAACACTATTAGTACAAATCTTTCTTCTCACTGAATTAAAAGAAAGTAGCTGTATATCTATCTTAACTATTTTGTATCTTCTTTATTATTTTGTATCTCCTTCGTTTGTATCTCCTTTATTATTTTGCTAAATGAACCTACTTTTTAAAGAGACTGTATTGTACTTATTTGAAGGTGAACTAAAAATATCTTCCAGCCCTGAAGCCTGGTGCTGAGTTACAGAGCTTGTCTACCACCTGACCAGACGTAGACTGAGAGCAAATTAGAAAGATCTGATTTATTCATATGCATTTTAGTATTTCAAGGGACAAAGCACCAAGGAAGAAACATTTAGAAAGCAAATTAGGGTAGGAGAATTTATCTTATTTCCTGTGCCCACTGAATTCTTTTCAGTATTCTTTCGGTATGCTCACTCTGGCCCTGATGCTTAAACCACACTGCTGTCGATGGCGGGGACAGCAGATGGCTCGGCATTCTCGAACCATTTGTGGCCTCACTAATTTGGCACCAGGGTTTGTCCTGTCATTATCAGGCTTCTGACCTCCTGCCTCTTCTCTCAGCCTGTGCTGTCCCACACATCAAGGAAGGTTCTTCCGAATGGTTTTTGGAGCAAAGTGGTAAATTCTTGAATTCACAGAGAAAGAAAATTTTAGAGTCACCATTGGTGTTTTCAGCAACCTAAATCTTTCCTAGAATATGAGCAGAACATACTAATGAATAAAAATATTTTTTCTAGCAAAGCTTTCCTATAATTAAAGTTATACATTTTGGAACTGGCATGAACGTGAGTCAGGATCCTAGACAAATTTCAATGAGATATATTGGAGAGTGGAAAATTGGGTCCTTTGAGACTCCATGCAATATTCTTCCATCATCATTATTATTATATTAATGACACAGATATAAGAAAGACATCTTTAATTTCCTAATTTCCTTGTTCTTTTGAAAGAGCAAGGCAAGATACTAAATAGAACACAATCAGTTAAATGCAGTCTGTTTGTGGGAATATTATTATGAGAGAATGAATACAAATATCTTTTGATAAAGGCCAATAACACCCCAGAGACACTTACACATCATTTGTGAAATGACTGCTTATATATATTGAAGACAGATGTTACCTAAGAAAGTTGTGCTCGTCAGCACAGATCCTGGATTCAAACGACAGTTGTTCAGATCCCAGCTCTGGGTCTTAAATAATGTTCTTATTTGCAAACCAGGTCCACAAGTCCCTAGATATAGCTTTCTATATTAAATGATTGAGGTAAAATGAAGGTAGGACCTGGCCAAGGTATGTGCTCAAGAAATGGTACTGCTGTTGTCCTGGGTCTTTTCTTTCTACCAGGAAACAGTGCTTTTATTTATATGTCATGGCTATACAATTTTTGCAACTTATTTTGGAAAAATTTCTATTACTTACTCTAATGATAATCTAATTTATTTTTGGTCTTAAATTGCTTTATTAGTAAATATTAGTACAACAGAATGATGGGACTCATTTTTGCAAGTGGGATTTACTTGCATTTGCTTTACCTTAGTCAACTTCAAATCCCTATCTCTTTCTTCTCCCTTGTTGTTTTTCCTCTTTCCATCTCCAGAAGTCAATCCCCTGGCCACCCACCTCTCCTTTATTTTAATTCTTTTTTTTTTTTTTTTTTTTTGTCTTTTTGAGACAGGGTCTCACTATGCAGTTCAGGCTGGCCTTAAGCTCACTTTGTAGCTCAGGCTGGTCTCGAACTCACAACAATCCTCCTGCCTCAGCCTCCCGAGTGCTGGGATTACAGGCATGCGCCACCACGCCCGGCTATTTTAATTCTTTATTTATTAATTTATATTGTTTTAGTTTTTTTAAAGAGAAATCATGTGGTTTCTCTTACATTATATTTCTGAGTCTGGCTAATTTTACTTATTCTGATGATTTTTTAGGTCCATCTATTTCCATGCAAGTGAGATTATTTTATTCTTCTTTATACCCAAGTAATACTCCAAACATCAACTGTTGACAGGCATCTAGCTTGTTTCCACAGCGTAGCTAGTGTGAATTGTGCAGCTGTAACTGTGGGTTTACATGTATCATTATGGTATGCAGTCCTAATTCTTTTTAGGACTACGCCCAAGAATGGCAACAAAGCTGCATCAGGTCGTTACAGTTCTCCTCCTGCAACCCCTCCATTTCCCCTCCTTCTTCACCTTCCATAGTGTCTCTCCTTTATGAAGTAGTTTTGGCAGTAGTGTGGTGATAGTAGCAGTTGCATGAGAAAATAAGAAAGAATGTGCAGATGCGTGCACCTGAGGTAAGCAAGAGGAGGAGGGTTCTGGGAGCGATGCGAATGCCATCGCTTGGGCCTAAAGCACAATTGCAAGGCCTCAGAACCAAATCTCTTGGTAAAGGCCAAGATCAAGGTCTACTGCATAAAACCTGACAAGTTCCTGGGATTCTGACGTGAAATATATGTGATATCAGAATGATATCTAATTGATCAAAAATACTAGAAATGAAATGACAGCCTTTGTGAATTTGTATAATTTGGGATGGGGGTTAATCCTTTACTATTTCTCACTTATATACACACACATATATATGATATATTATATCTATGATATCTATGATATGTTATATACACGATTTAACATGATATATATGATATGTTATTTATATGATATATATGTATGAGAATACTGTAAATCAATATATATTACTCTGTGTACATGTGCATATAAAACCAACTAGATTATGAGTATCATGGGGCAAAGTTTACATTTCATATAGTACTTGATAAGGAGAAAGACATTTTTGTGGACGAATACATTTCTTTGACCTTAGTGTCCAACTATCTTTCAGAAGCTAGAAGAGTAGTTTAATTCTAAGATGTTTTAAGAGAAATGTACAGTTCTTGAGTCAAAAATTAACCAGAGGAGTTTAATGAAAACGATGCATCCAATTTGGAAATACTAATACTGAAACATACTCTGCTTGATTCAAGAATAGAGAATAAAAATGAACACATTTCTTCTTTGAATTTAACTAACATATAATTTTAACTATTTTGCTGTTTCTAAACTTTTCCTAATTACAATGCAGTGGATTTCTAGTCTGAAAAAACAGAGGAGTAAAACATTATAAACCATGTATTTAAGAAAACTGTCTTCCTAATGGTTTAAAAATGTTAACTAGTTTCTTGTTTATTTCTAAAAAAATAATAGTCACACTATAATGTTTGTATAAACCGTAGGTTTTGGGGAATATTATCAAGGTTGGTGTTCCTATATCTTTGTTTTGGTAGAAGAATAGCTGTTGTTTTAGATCAATTTTGTAACAGGTGAAACAGACTTGGTGATGTTTAGTAAACATTTTAAGGCTTTTTGCCTGGTAAATAGCAGAACTAGGGTTAGGATTCTTGATTTCTTTTTTTAAAATGTATTTAGTACAGGGTCTATAGGGTCTCACTACACAGAACAGCCTCGTAGTGATCCTCCTGTTTTCAGCTTCCCTAGCACTGGGATTGCAGGTGCCACTCACCAGGCCCAGTCTCAGTCACTATCTCAGCACGCCTCGAGGGTAGGGCCATGCCATGCTGGGGATCTAATCCTGGTCCCTGAACCTGCCGAAGAAGGCTCTTTAGTTCACTGAGCTATACGGTAGCCCTGGACTCTTATTTTCTTGATTATAATTTATAGTCTTCATACAAGTCAATCTGCATCCTCTTAATTTGATCAATAATGATATATGCAACCTTTATATAAACAAAAGTAAAGTCATTCTCAGTATTATTTTGCAACCTGAGTTTTCTTTTAGTATGTGGGCATCTTTTCATAGCACTAAATATTTTTCCAAAATATTTTGATAGGTTGAAGTAGTTTAGTACGTTAATGTACCAGGATTTACCTAAACTATTCTTTACAAAATGGTATAGGTTACTTCTGTGTTTTTCACCATGAAAAGTAGTACTGTAATAAACATATTTTATATTTCACTTCACACTGAGCTACATTCCCACACCTTTAGGTCTTTTTATTTTGAGACAGGGTTTCGCTAAGTCTCTAAACTACCCAAGCCAGCCTCTAACTTGTGATCTTCCTGCCTCAGCTTCACAGAATGCTGAGCTTATTGGTGTGCATCATCGGCATGCTTGGCTGATAAACATCCTTATAGTTTAATTGCTTTTTAAATAACAGCTTCATTGAACTGAAATTTGTACATTATGTAATTTACAGAAGGAAGTGTGTGTGATTCACTAGCGTGCAGCGCAGGTTGACAGAGCTGTACAACCCTGACCATGATCAAATGTAGTTAACTTTAATATTGAAACAAGACACGCTGCCTACTAGCTATCATGTCCTTCCCCCAAACTAGATGGCCATTGAGCTGCTCTGTGTCTTCCTACTCTGTAATTTCCTTATTTATTTTATTCAAAATGGACTGCACCGATAGCAGTAATAAAGACTTTAACTATTCAAAGAAATGGAAAGCCTGCAATGTGAGCTGTCACACCATATTGGGGTGTAGCTAGAAACCAATAACAGGATCAGGCTTAGAGTACAATAACTTAAAAAAAAATCTCTTCCCTCTTATTTATTTCATAATGTACATATGTATTAATTTTTTAATAAGGGAAAGCATGATATGTTCAAGCTCGTGTACCCATTTTCAGAATTCTGGAATGATATTTCTAAATTAATTTTCTGAAATATAATACCAGTTCATATTATGATAAAAAGAAATGTCTCTAAATTTTCTTTATACTGGTTTTTATATGTACTTGATTAATAGCAAATATTGTTTTGAATTATATTATTTATTTCGAATGGAGCTACACATTGAAAACTGCACGACAGATAGTTGTGTAGGTGCTCTTTTGAATTCACTTGTAGGATTCTTTACCCCATATCTTAACTTTGAAAAATTTGTATAATTTTTTTCTTTGTATGTGTTCCATTTCTTTCATATAATTTTCATTTAAATAAAGTACTTTATATGTTAAAGATGCTAATCCTGACCGTAAGTGTTATAAGTGTTAGTTTTCTTGAGGTTATTATATTTTTATTTCACATCTGATCTTCACAGCTCAGCTGGCCCTACTGCACAGTGGCTCTCACAGTAAACTTTAATTTACGGCCTGCAGGCAGACCAGGCCTGAAGCCCTGGCAATAGTGAGGGATCCTTAGGTGTGGAGCTCTCATAGAGGATGTTCCAATTTTCTTTCTAAATGAGATTAACAGTAAGTATAGACAGAAATATCCTTGGCTTTTTGATGTGCAAAGAGCAGAAGAAATGAATGGAAATTCTAGTAGTTGAGAGTGCTTAGACTTGAGTACATTACTGAACAGACCTGAAACTCTTTCTCACCTCTGAGTGATTAAAATTATGTTGATCTTAACGTTTGTTGTAAAACGCAGATGCTGGGTATTGGGGTGCACACCTGTAATCCCAGCCATTGGGAGGCTGAGACAGGAGGATTGTTGGAAATTGGAGGCCGGCCAGCCTGTGCTACATTGTATGGTGAAGGCCATCATGCTGTCTCAAAAACAGACAAACCCCCAAAGCTCAAATGAGATTAGAGTATAAAACCAACTATAAGGTTCTGGCACATTATATAGCATTTAATAAATGGTCTAGACTGTTCTGTCAAAAAAGTATTCATTGTTTTTCTGTAAGAAAAAATTGGATTTTGCTACAGAAGATTGGTGTTGATGTTTTTCACAAGGTGAAGGACAGAAATCTTATACCCACTGTATAATTTTGGCTAAAATTATTATTATAACAGCTGTTGTTTTCTCTTAGACATTGATAACTTCAGACACCTCCAATGTATCTTTAAATTCTAGTATCTAAAAGTTTCTCATAATAACTTATTATTTCTCAAAATTGTACTGCCTTTTGCTTATTTAGCACTTTTCAGAGTTCTTAGTAAACTTTGCTTTAATTAATGTTCACACCCTCCCTGTTATATAATAAGAAATAAATATCACCGAATGACTTTCATGTATTTTGAAAAAACTCAACTGAAAGGCAACTCATTCAACCTTAAAAATAAGCAGTTCGTGAAAGAGTATAAGAAAATGCTTAGAGTTAGAAAACTGAAATTATTGTTTAGTTATATAAATAATCATTTTGAAGATACTTGGTCTGAATGAAAAAAACCAACAGACAGCCTCATATGAGACCGGCTTCTGGTTCAGCAGACACTAATGTGTGCAATTCAGGATACCAGAGGATGTCTATTAACAGAGGTTATGCCTGCTTTCTAAACTTAGCAGACACGCACTGTGACTTTCCTCCTGTGTGTTTCCACTGAAGCATTTATGTTCTCTTTTCCCAGGTACAGGAAGTTCTATATTATTTGTGTATCTCCAACTATTATATGAGCATCGCTCTGTTAACTGAAATGGAAATTTTTATTGCTAACATTTTCCGGGGGAGCTGAAAAAATTTATTACAAGATGTGAACCAAGTTGTTTGTAGATAAAATATTCAGCAAACTGTCCCAGCCACCAAATTATGTTAAGAAAGCTGTAAGTCTGTTGAATAAAAGCCTTTGAGGTTGCTCAAGTTGGTCTTAGGTCACATTGTTATGCTTTATTATGTCTATAAAGCTAGACTTCAGCCAAAAGTAATTCAAAGGTCAAAACTAAAAGCAGCAGTAGGATAGAAAAAAACAAACAGTGTTAGATTGTACTTCTACTTCAAGTCTACCAAGAACATATTGATATAAACAAAATCTAAATTATCTAGAAATTTAGCATGACAAAGTACACTGATTGTAAATGTTACAACAGTATAAAATTTTCACTAGCTTAAGTTTGATTTTATTTGAAATAGTAGTCCAGGAGATTAGGAGATTATTGGCCAAAATTTGTTTAATATATAAAAACAGCAAAAACCTTTAGTAGGATGGGTACTGTGGATACAGTCAGTCTGGAGAGCTGTAGGGGCACTATAGACTACAGTTAGAGGACAGAGAAAAAGTTTCTGAAGACCACAAATTTTATGCTACATTAGAATAAACTGCTATTCCCAGAAGAAATTTGCCATGAGAAGATTAAGAAACCATGATGATGAAACTTCTGAAATGTGCTTAGCACAGCACTGTATGCTGAAGGTTGTGCTATAAGGGGTAGTGAAATACAGACTCAAATGGTGACCAAGGAATTAAATTCCAGTGCAGGCCTAGCACACATGCATA
>PVKA01004230.1:0-29960 GCA_004027165.1 Ctenomys sociabilis
GGGATAAATCCTCAGGGCCTTCTTCCTTTAAAAGTTTGACAAATGGATGTAACACACATTTCAGAGTTTGGGACTCTTCGGTACGTTCATGTATCAGTGGATACCTGTTCAGGAATTCTACATACTTCAGCCATGTCTGGAGAAAAGGCACACAATGTCACTGTCCATTGCTTAGAAGCCTGGGCGGCTTGGAGAAAGCCACTCCAATTCAAAACAGACAATAGACCTGCTTACACGGGTCAAAGAGTTACCTCTTTCTGTCGCCAGATGGAGATCCAGCTTATCCATGGCCTGCCATATAACCCCCAAGGCCAAGGCATTGTAGAATGTGCCCATCGCACTCTAAAGGAATGCTTACAAAAATGAAAAGGGGGAATAGGCCACAGCCGGATCCCAAAGGAGAGACTCTCTCTAGCCCTATTCACCATTAATTTTTTAAATTTGGACGCCCAAGGGCCTTCCACGGCTGATAGGTATTATGAGCCCAGTGGTGCCTCCAAAGGCATGGTAAAATGGAAAGACATCTTGACAGGCCTCTGGTGAGGGCCTGATCCTGTGCTGACTTGGGCACGAGGATCTGTTTGTGTTTTCCCACAGGACCAACGGGATCCAGTGTGGGTACCCGAACGCCTGACCAGGAAGGCCCATTATAAACAAGATATCAACCATGAAGGTGAAAATGTTGCTGGTGATCCTCCAGCTATTTCTGATGCTGCGCCAAGGGATGATGGAGGTGAGATGGGGGATCCTGTCAGTCTTCCCAAGACCAGTGCCGGTTCTCCATGACGACAGGTTGTTCCCACGGTTATTTACCACCAATGACACCCTTAATCTCCCTTACCTTCCTTTTGACAGTAACATAGCCCCTTTAAGAGAAAACAGGTCCTTCATTCTGATGGGAGCCTTATGCTTCCAAGTTAATCAGTCAGATGCTCCATGCATTTCCTTAGCTATGCACAATGGCAGTTGGCTCAGCAGACCTGAGGGTGACGCCACCTGGTTCTCCGGATGGTGGCCTGTCCCCATCGATGATACCAAGGAAGTGGGAGACGATAGGACGTCAGAGACTCTGCGCCAGCCAAAATGGGCGCCATATTGTATTGGACAAGATTGGGAGGAGATATGGCCCTGGACTGGGTGTCAGTCTCGTGCTGTGGTTTGGGCTGATTTGGCACATCATTTTACATTCTCCCCGCGCCCTGAACCGGGGTACATGACAGCAAGAAATTTTGCTGCCTACTGGTCCAATGCTAATCCTTTCAATATGTGGCTTCTCTGCTGTGTCAATGGCAGCTGTATGAATGCAGAACCTCTGGCCATGCTTGCCGGGGGGCTGCATGGAGGAAGCAGTTTCAAATTAAATCAGACATCAAAACAGTTGATGATGACACATAATACAACACGCATTACATATAAACCCACTCCCGTGTGTGTTTACCCCCCATTTGTGTTTGTTGTGAGTGACCAAAATCCTACAAATTGTTCCAATGATACATGCTACTATGTTCAATGCTGGAATGCTAGTCAATTTAATTTTGCAATAGTTGCCCGCATGCCTCGTTGGGTGCCTTTACCTATTGATGCCCCCAATACTATAACTCTCTTCAGACATAAGAGAGATTTTGGGATCACTGCAGCCATAGTAACAGCCGTCTCTTTGGCTGTGGTGGGAGCTACCACCACTGCCATAGCCATGAGCCAATCCATTCAATCTGCTCAGACTTTAAATGATCTATCAGCCAATGTGGCACAAGCCCTAGATATACAAAAGGGCGTCAATGCTCAATGGAAGGGAGGCTTAATGGTGGTTAATCAAAGGATTGATTTAGTCCAAGAACAAATTGATGTTCTGTGGCAGCTTGCCCAGCTTGGTTGTGAATGGAAATTCCCAGGGCTATGTGTAACCAGCATACAATATCAAAACTTCACTCATGCAGCAAATTTGTCTAAGCAATTGTCCAGCTATCTTTTAGGTAATTGGACCGGAGAATTTGACAGCCTTATGTACCAGCTGAGAATGGCCATCGTGACCATGAACTCGACCAGAGTGGACGTTGGGCTGGCAGAAGGATTGGCTTCCTGGATGTCCATCGCCATAAATCACCTGAAAGAGTGGGCTGGCATGGGAGCTCTAGCTGGCCTGATGGTGCTGATATCTGTGGTCTGCCTTTGGTACATCTGCCATATTAGGTTTCTCCAGCGTCGCGACACCGCTATGTTGGTCCAAGCCTTTACAGCCATTGAGGCGGGACAGTCCCCTGGTGTTTGGCTGGCCACCTTACACAAATACTTTCTGGCCCAGGACGCGAGGCAAAGCACTGCACTTGGAAACCAGAGAGGCCAAGCTGGAATCCAAGGAGAGCACGCCTGATTGCATGTGGGTTTGATGCCTTCCTTCCCACCCTTGTAAAAAAGGGCATCGGACAGCACTGGCACCCCCTGGGTAGATAGCACCTGGGTAAGAGCTGGCTTGCATCTTTGCACAACAGGGATCAGGCCTCTGTTCTTGCTTGTTGCTAAAAACAAAAAGGGGAACTGTGGAGAGCTGCGCACAGCCGCACCTTAAAGAGGGCGCTGGCTTCCGCCCCCCCCGCCCCCAGGGTGAGTGCTCTCCGTAGCAAACAGCTTCTAATTTGGCTAAGGCTAAGACTATGGCATTGCTTCCACGTACCTGGACCTATCAGTAGTGCACACGTGGCTACCCGTGATTGGAGGCCCACAGGTATTTAGCTATGAGGGGGCTTCCAAACAAAGGGTAGAAAGAACAAAGGGGAAGAAAGAACAAAGGGAAGTAAGAAAGAGGGGAAGAAAGAAAGAAGGGAAAGAAAGGAAGAAAAGGGAAAAAGAAAAGAAAGAAAAATCCAGTTTGTTAAGGGGCTAAATAAACTGCAGAGAGAAGAACTGGTTGTTGCGTCTTCCTTGCTGGCAAGGCTGTGCGCGATAAACAGAAGGATTCCACTAAATAGGGCAAACAATTAAACATAGGACAAAAAGCAGTAAACAACAGCAGGTAAATAACATGTCAATCATAAGTCATCACATCTCAATCATAACCATCAATTGTATATGAACTCAGTTCACCAATTAAGAGAAATAGACTGGCACAGTGGGTTAGGAAACAAAATCCAACAATATGCTGTATTCAAGAAACACACTTAACTCATAAAGAAATGCATAGGCTGAAAGTGAAAGGATGAAAAAGAATACTACATGCACCAGTACCTCAGAAAAAGAAGGGGTAGCAATCCTGTTCTCAAACAGTCTCAACTTCAAACAAAATAAAGAAGGGTACTATATACTGTTTAGGGGAAAAATTCAAGAGGAAGAGGTAACGCTCATGAATATCTATGCACCAAACATGGGAGAACCCAACTACATAAGACCCACATTAATGGACATGAAAAATCTAATATTCAATACCACAATCTTAACAGAAGAACTTAACACCCCCTTAGCCCAAGAAGATAGGTCAAGCAGACAAAAAAATTAGCAAAGAATTAGCAGAACTGAACCAGAGCTTGGAACAAATAGACCTGGTGGACATATACAGAGTGCTCCACACAAACACAGCTGAATACACATTTTTTTCAGCTGCACATGTGTAATTTTCTAAATAGAGCACATACTAGTCCTTATGTCATGCTTAAGTATATGCCAGAAAACAGAAATTATCCCATACATAAATCTGACCACAGTGCAATGAAACTGTAAATAAATGACTAAAGAAACCAGAAAAACCCGCTAAATATAGGGAAATTAAACAACACCCCACTGAGCAATCAATGGGTCACAGGTGAAATTAAACAAGAAATTCAACAATATCTACAGTTTAATGAAATTACGCCACAATTTATCAGAATTTATGGGATGTGATGAAAGCAGTTTCAGAGGGAAATTCATAGCTTTGACCTCACACATTAGGAAAACAGAACAGGAACAAATAAACACCCTAGGGCTACACCTCCTACATCTAGAAAACGAAGAGCAAACCAAACTCAGAGCCCAAAGATGTGAAGGAATCATGAAGAATAGAGCAGAAATTATTTCAATTGAGATACAGAAAATAGTTCAAAGAATTATCAAATCAAAAAGCTGGCTCTTCGAACGACTAAGTAAAATCAATAAGACCCTGGCTACCTTCATCAAAAAGAGGAAAGAAAAAATTAAAATACAAGCAATAAGGAATGAAAAGGGTTTAATCACTACAGACCCAGTGGAAGTTCAGAACATTATAAATAGCTACTTTGAGAATCTTTACACTCCCAGAATAGAAGACACAGACGAAATGGACAGATTCCTAGAAAGGTACAAATTACAAAAACTGAATCAACAGTACATAAGAACTCTCAATACCAAAAACAGCCTATGAAATGTAATAAAAATTCTGCCAACAAAGAAAAGTCCAGGTCCTTATGGATTCACTGCTGAATTCTACAAAAAGAATTTACAGAACATATAGTTCCTACACTCCTCAAACTCTTCGATGAAATTGAAAAGGAAACAGTCCTCCCAAAATCGTTCCTGGAGGCAAGTACTATACTGATACGAAAACCAGGGAAAGATACAACAAAAAAGGAGAAGTATAGGCCAATCTCCCTCATGAACATAGATGCAAAAATCCTCAATAAAATTTTTAGCAAAGAGAATGTAGCAAATTATGAAGAAGATCATACACCATGATCAGGTAGGATTCATCCCAAGGATTCAAGCGTGGTTCAATATTTGAAAATCTATTAATGTAAGATACTATATTAATAGAGACAAATGTAAAAACCACATGATAATCTCAGTTGATGCAGAAAAGACTTTTGACAAAGTCCAAAACACATTCATTTTCAAGGCTATATATAAAATTGGAGTAGAAGACCTCTACATCAATTTGATAAAAGCCATCTCTGCCAACCCAACAGCTATGATAATTCTAAATGGGGAAAATCTGAAATCTTTTACTTTTTTGATCTGGTACAAGACAAAGATGTCTTCTATTACACCACCTATTCAATATCATTCTGGAATCAGTAACTAGAGCCATTAGACAAGAGGGAAAATATAAGGAATGAGAGTAGGTAAAGAAGAAGTTAAATTAACATTATTTGCAGATAACATGATACTCTGCTTAGAAGATCCAAAAATCTCCACCAAGAAGCTCCTAGAATTGATACTCAAATTCAGAAATATAGCAGTATACAAAGTCAATACCGAAAAGTCAATACCATTCCTCTACACTGAGAGGGAATATATAGAAACAATACCTTTTACAATAGCACCTTGGATAAGGAAATACTTGGAGTTCATCTAACTAAAGAAGTCAATGATCTTTCCATGGAAAATTACAGTACTCTGAAAAAAGAGATAGTAGAGGATTTCAGAAAATGGAAAGATATTCCCTGCTCCTGGATAAGAAGAAAGAACATCGTGAAGAGTGACATACTTCCAAAAGTGTTGCACAGGTTTAATATATTTCCCATAAAACTATCACCAACGTACCTCCCAGGCCTAGAGGAGTCATTCCTCGAATTTATTTGGAACCAGAGAAGACCTAGAATAGCAAAAACCAGAATTGATTTTCTGGCCAAGAAAAACAAGGCAGTAGGCATTACAATTCCTGACTTGAAATTTTACTGAAAAGCTAGTATAGTAAAGCAAAGAAATAGACCTGAGTATTAGTGGAATAGATTAGAAGACACAAAGGGACACACTCAGGAGCCTGATGTTCATCAAAGGGGCCAGACATGCACAATGAAAGAAAAATACCCTCTTTAACAAATGGTGCTGGAAAATCTTGCTCTCTACATGACGAAAACTAAAACTTGACCCAGCTCTATCACCATGCACTAAGCTAAAGTCAAAACAGATTAAAGATCTAAACGTTAAAGCAGAAACACTAAATCTCCTGGAAGAGAAAGTAGGAGTAACTCTTGAAGACATAGGTGTAGGGAAAGATTTCATGAATAAAAATGAAATCGCATGGGTAAAAATACTTCAAAGAATCAATAACTGGGACCAACTCTTATTGAGAAGTTTTTGCATGTCAAAAGAAATTATCAACGAAGTGAAAGAACAACACACAAATTGGAAAAAAATAAATCTTAACTAATAAGCACTCAGCAAAGGTCTGCTCTCTAGAATTTATAAAGAACTGAAAAACATTAAGGCCCCTAAATTTAAAGACCCAATCCAGAAATGGGAATCTGAGATGAACACAAACTTCTCAGTGGACCACATTAAAGAAGTGAAAAAATATATGAAAAAATGCTCCACATCATGAAAAGCAAATTAAAATAACATTGAGATATCATCTCACTCCAGAAAGAATGGCTATCATAAAAAAATTAACCGACAACAAAGATTTGGAGTGGCTTTGGGGAAAAGGAAACCTTCCTCCACTGCTGGAAGGAATGTAGACTGGTGCAACCATTATGGAAATCAGTGTGGTGACTCCCAATGAAACTAGGACTGGAAATCACATTCAAGCCAACTATCCACTTACTAGGAATTTTCCTGGAGGAAGTGAAAATGTCGTATCATAGTGATATATTTGTACCTATGTTTATCGCAGAAGAATTTATGACAGCCAAATCTTGGAAACAATCAAGATGCCCATCACATGAGAAATAGTTGAAAAAGTTTTTATACAATGCAGTATTACTCAGTTATCAGGAGTGATAAACTCGAAGCCTTCATATTTAAGTGGATGACACTACAAGATACACTTATCCACGAAATAAACCAGACCCACAAGTGTAAATATCATATAGTCTCCCTAGTATCAGAACTCAAAAGAAGAAATACAAATAGAAAGATATAACATAATTAAAAGCAAAGTGAGAACTTGAGGATTGGACAACGAGTCTGAGAGGGCAAAAAAAAAAAGCCAGAAACATGACAGGGAAAAGCCATACATTTATATGCACAGGATGGGTAAGGCAATGATCCTGAGAAATATGAACAGGTTTTCGAAACTAGCAGTTAATTTTTAGGATTCTCACCCTAACTAACTGTACGTGCTGATACTTGTGAATCAAGCAAATGTACTGAAGATTTCAATGGGTAATAGAAGGGTCATGCTTGGAACGCCTGTGATTTTGGTCTTCTAAATATGTACTTCTTGTCATGACCTACCAATTATTACCATACTGTCTCTTATGTAATAGTGTTTTTTAAATAAAGTGTATTAAATGAAGAAAAGACTGAAGAAGAAAATTGTCTTGCTGCAATGCTGTATGTGGTTAGATTTCTCAATTTCTGTGTAAAAATATGTAAGTATTTATTCCTATTTTTAAAAATTATTTATTTTCTTCATAATCAAAAATACCTGATCCATGTTATGTCTAAGATGTTTGATATTTAGATGGATAGTTAGGGTAAATCAAACTGCATATGTCGCAGGGTAATAATAAGCTTCTCTTCTGGAGGATTAACAACCCAAGTTTGCAGATCAAAAATTAGAGAAAAGGAAGAGCTGCAAGGTCAGTCAACATTTTGGCCCCAGCCTTTCAAGATCAATGAAGACTCAGGACATAAGAGAACCTTTGCTGTGCCATCATGTAATGTTGTGTCCCAAATCTTCTGATCAAGGAGATTATGGAGCCACAGAGGAATGTGATTGATGATGTATAGTGTGCCTAAGGAGAGTCACGTGCAGGGAAAACTTTCTCTCAGGCTTTCACAGAGAGCAAGTTGGTCAAGCAATGGTCATGACTCATCCACATGGCTGATACTGGCAAAGGATTTACAAAGTGCAGTACAGAGTTACAGGATAAATCCTGAGGGGACTTGATGGACCCTATCAGATACAAAAGTCACATTTTTTGTTATATAGGTCTTGCTTTATCTTGGTCTTAATCATCTAGCAGAACAGTATTAAAATGATATATATAAAGTAAAGCCATATTAATATGCTGAGCCGTGAAAGGTTCAATTCAACAACCTCTGCTGAGAACCCACTTCTATTGTGAACTTCTGGACCATGTTGGAGTGTTTTGTTAAATTCACGGACCTATAGCATTTACATGCAAATGGAATGCCCATCTCTGAGAGGACTAAATAAAAAAGGATACAAAGGAAGGACCATTTTGTATTTGTATATATAGAATAGTTAGTCTAGATACAGAGCTACTTTCGCTTAATTCAATGAGAAGAAAGATTTGTACTAACTGTTTGGATAGAATTTCCCGTCTGCTTCTTGTACTATAGATAACTATTATGAAGATAACAATGTAGAATGTATTAATTATTAAAACTGTCTTATTAATCAGTTTTGAACTCTCTGATTGCTATTTTTTTCTCATTAAAATAAAATAAATTAAAAATCTTGTGTTTAAGAATAACCTTTCCTAACAAGTCAGGAAGCAGAGATGTATTGTTTTTCAATGCACTTTGTAAATGATCTAAGATAAAGAGATTCTCTTATGTGTTCTTATGAATAATTGAGAATTTAAAATAATTAAAGAATTGGGTGTTGTGCTTAGGGCAATAAGAATATGCATCTGAACATATTTTTCATTCCAATTTTCTTTCTGGTTAGTGGGCCAGTAGGGTACTTATGTGTGACTGCTAGAACTCTAGTAGGAGCTGGCTATTCCCCTGGCCATCTATCTCCTTGCATTCTAAAATTAACAATATGATATTTATCTCAAAATGCAGTGACAGCTTGTAACACTGCTTTTCTCTCATTAGAAATCAATGTTTGATTTAACAGTAAATTATGTCTTTCTAATCTAATTCATAAGTCTGAGAAAATCCCCTAAATATGTCAAAGTACTTATCTCAGTTGTCTGAAAACTTTTCCAGATCTTGTTTGACCTGTTTGAGATCACTGAGAGAAAAGTACACAAGGACACAGGTATGGTCAACTTTTCCATCCACATCCTATAAAGGATACTGTCCTTGAGAAGGTTGAACAAAATCAGATAGAGATGGATACATCCCAGTACAGATTTCCATTCAAGTTGGCTTGGAAACCATGTCCTTAGGATCTGGAGGTTAATGGAGAGGAAGTTCAGGCTCAGCAATATTAGTTGTATAGATTGTGCCTTAAGGGCTAGAATTTTCTTTGTAAGGCCTTTCTTATGCCTTACATCTACACTTTGAACACAGATAAGGATTGTCTCTTAACGAAAGAGTACATAGAGTGATAAACATAAAGTAATCCTGACCATTTTCTCTTTCTCTTACCATGCAATTCTAGTTGCAAAATAGTATCATAATACTTCTCTCTGAATTCCACTTTCTCTCTAGGGGGTAGGCATAACATATGTTGGTGCAGAAAAATATTAAACAGCTCTTTTTCAATACATGAGTGTTGAATAATTCCCAGTGCTTAAGATTACATTCCACGGAAGTAAAAGAATTGACCATTTTGTTTTCCATCCCCTTACATTTATTTTACTGAGGCCTCCAAAAGATATAGGAAAAATAAATGTGACTCTCAATCTGGTAGATGTCAGATACACCAAGCTTGTCTTCCCCAAAATTGAAGAATAAATTCTAAAGAACACAGAGGTTAAGAGTAGAAAATTTTATCAAGAGAGATAACTCCAGAGAGGCAAGAGGGGACCTGAAAGTGGTTTGCCCTCAATTTTCTTTTCTAAAGGGTTCCGCTTTCTTTGTGAATAATAAAGTAACCAAATACCAAAGCATTCACAGAATTATCCCTTTGGGTTGGCACTAACAGCTAATGTCCTATAAGTCATAAAATATTACAGTTATGTGTATTTCTTGAATTGAAACAATAGATTAAATTCATCTATAACCCAAGATTATACAGTGTTCTTCTTCCTCCTTTCTGTATATCTGAACAAATTATATTCTCTCCATGTGCCTCTGGAGATGGGCAAGTCTGAAGTCATTTTACTATGGTTGGTGTTGGGTCAAAAATAATTTACAGTTGAATTGTCCAGTACATTGGGAATTTATTATGTATGAGAAAATGGGTTCTTTGAGGGGATAAAGATGAGTAAACCATATTACTTTCTACCAAAAAACAAACACTAGAATGGATGGGTGGACATTGAAATGTGAAATGCTAATGTGATATGTTATATAATACGGTATCTTAGAGTTACTTTTCTCTTTGCTGAGACAAAATGTCCAAAACCCACTAGTTACCAGAGGAAAGGACATCTAGCTCACACTTTGTAAAAGTTTCAGTTCACAGTTGGCAGACTCCAAGACAGGATGGCTTGGCAGAGGGCCATCACAAAGAGAAATGGATCATCCCTGGCAGAAAACAGCAAACAGTGAGAAGCAAGAGTATAGCTCTTTATAGCTTACCCAGGCTAACCACCCTCAGAGCAAGCAGCACTCATATCTTTACTCTTAATCCTAGCATTGCACCATGAATCAATCCTGGCATCACACACTCTAGATCCAGCTGCCTTTGAAGAGGCCCCACCGATGACCACATGAGGCTTTGTGGGGACATCTAGACACACAGCATAACATAACATGCAAGGTAATGATAGCTCTTTTCTTAGTTTCAAGATCTAGAAAAGAATCCTTCAGAAGATAATATCTGCCTTTACTCTTCAGAGAGCTTAAGGACATAATCAGAAGAAACTTAGATGAAAGGAATAACATAATGTACTAAAGACTACTTAAGGCAAGAACATTCAGTTCTTTTTCTGGACCTCTGTGCCCTACACAAATTCAACGTATTTACTCTATTTCCTTAAGTTTCTTTTATAAATAAAACAAGGCTCAGACAAGCCTGCTACTACATGGGAAAGAGGATTTAAATCACGACTTGATCTCAAAACTCAGCTTCTTGGCCATTGTAGTGCCACTACTTCTGTGGTTCACAAGAACCACATAAAGTGGTGTGATTTGTACTTCACAAGGATGTGATATATAAAACGTGTGTGCACCTGTTTGGTGGAATGAGGAAGAACCCAGAAAATGCAAAGTAGAAATATTACAAAGCCATTGACCGTTAAAAATTAACAAGAAATTATTTGACAAAACATTGAAATGACAGGGTCATAAGACTAGACCAACTGATTTAGCACAGGGGTGAAAACCTATCCAAATACATGCCCCCCTGTGAACAGTTCTGTCATTGTGGGCATCCTGGTCACATTCTTCCCATTGCTCACTCAGATCCAGCTGCATGGCCTATTTCCTTCTTCTGTGCTCCTCCAAACACCAAGCTCATCCTTTTTTTCCTGCCCCTCCATCCACTTAGACCCTTCTTTCCTAAAGCTTCCCCTCTTCTTTCCTTCAAGAATCAGCTCAGATGTCCTCTTCCTCAAGAGGCTTTCCTGAATTCCTGACCAGATGAGCATGATCACTCTTTACCACATCACTAGTTTGCTTTCCCATTTTTCTCATTACAATCTGTGGTGCCATATTTCTTAATAAGTTTATTTATGTACTGTCTGGCTGTTTGTGCTAAGATGTAAGCTCTAGGACAGTGAGGGTTTGTCTTTCTTACCACTGTGCTTCCAGTTGATAAAATAAGGTTCAGCCTTATTTGTCAGAAACAAGTATCTTTGATGGTTAAGAACTTTGTAGAGTGGGTATTGATTTTTATCTTCACTCTTAAGAAAGTTAAATGGGACTCACCATGATAAAATAACGTGTTCAAAGTAAAACAATGAATATGTGGATGAACAGAGAATTCATGGAGCCTCCTTTTCCCTTGCATGCCCATCTCAGCCATCTCAGCAAAATATAAGCTGGTTCCTGCCTTTCTTTCCTTTTGACTCTCACTTTGAAGGATAGATATTCCTGTGATCAAACATTTCCCATAATGGCTAGGACTATACCCTAACTCAGTTCCCGGTGTCCTTCATATTTTTATCTTCCTTTTATTCTCAGGTAAGTTTTAATTTTCTAAAAGGTAGGGTAGGTGTGGTGGCACACCCCTGTAATCCCAGCACTTGAAAAGCTGTCAGGAAGATATCTGTGATTTTTGAGGTCAGCCTGGGCTACAAAGTGAGTTCAAGTCCAGCCTGTACTGCATAGCAAGACCTTGTCTAAAGAAAAAAATTAAAAAGAGGTACCTGATTGACTAGGTGGTGGTAGAACAAGGTGTAGAATGAGTGTCACAAACTTCTGTCCTGTCTGTGATTCTTTACTGCTTGCTGCCTAAATGTGGGAACTTGCACCTTGTCTCTGGACCTGACAAATAAAGGGAAATGACCTCAATGACCTATGAACAAATGAGTCCTACATGGCTGTTTCAACAGAGTTGGGTAATGCTAGCATCAAGTGTGTATATGTGTGTGTGTGTGTGCACGTGTGTGTGCATGTGTGTGTGTTTATGTATGTGCAGTGATATTAGGAAGATTCTAGGGACTTACAATACAGAAGTACTCCGGTTTATGAACTAAATTCACTCCTCACCTCTGGTAAAGACTGAAATGCTTCTGTTCCTTCAGGAAAGATGGCCATGGTTTTGTACATCACCTATGCAGAGTTCAAAAGCAGAACCAAAATTTGGGCAACTACTTGCCAAAATCAAATTGCTTGCAAACAAGAGCTCTCATGACCCGAGGTGTCTCTGTACCACTTTTTAGTTTTCAAAAGCTTAGACATACAGCTTTCTCTGAGAACCTCGATTTGATTTTTTCCAAGTACATTACTCAGTGAGACCCTACAGTTTGAGGCATGGAATGAGTCCCAGTGCATACACAAACATGCCTGTGGAGTGCTTTAACTTCAAGTTGTTTTCTTATTCACAAGTGAGAAAACTAAACTGTGCAAAGGAATTTTTTGGATGTTTTTTGAGGAATCTACAGATTCCAAAGGAGGATTGAGGATTAGGGACTGAGTGTCAGAGTTAAAAGAACAGGACAAGAGCTCAGAAGATGGAGGGGCTGCAGTGGTCAATGGTAGTCACACAAAAGAGCAACTACTCAAACCCTTCCCTACGGGCACATCCACTGCGACAGCAACGTCTCCCACATGCTCTTATCCTCTTCCTCACTGTCACAGGGATCAATATCCCAGACAAGAGACACAAAGCAGACATGGTCAAGTAAGGAAGAACAAAACCGTGCCAGTGACTTTTCACAAGGAGACTTTAACATAAAGATGTTAGAAGCTTGAAACAGTAAAAAGAAAAATCAGGGCGCACCAGTACTTTCAGAAGTAAGCTGTCAATCTTAGGGCTGAGAGACTGAGAGATGGGTACATATGTGTGTTTGTGTAAGAATATAGATGCTTATAGAAGGAGCACAGAGGGTCTGAGTCCCAGGCTTTTAAGGAGAGGGCACACTGGGCTCTGCTGGCATTACACAGATTGGGGAAAGGGACTCCTACAAGGTTGACCTCGGGTGAGCATGGTTCTAGCAGCTCAGAAAGAAGGTGGAAAGGGTCCAGTTGTTCACAGGGTCCAGGAGCAGCCAGGTGCTGGTCATAGGAGAAAGCAAAGGATAAAGCTTTCCTTTGTGCTAACCCTTTTGGGAAGCCACTTGGTTAAAGGACCTCAAGTCCAGAAGAACAAGGCTAAGAGGAAAAGCTAAATCAGGGGCTGAAAGTCATAGCTGTGCGACTCGCAGAGCACCTTACACCCTCATGAGGCAGAGCCTGGGAGAGTCACCCTGGCTGTAGTGGCACAGGCACAGGGAGAATCAGCCCTTTGCTGCCTTTGAAAACATCTAGCTGGGATTGTTTTCTTACTACTGTACCAACATGGGAGAAGTAATTCTCAGGGAAGAAGTATAGGTGAAATTATGCAGAGGGAGTAAGTGCCAGAGAAGCAAGTTGCGAAGGATCTGCTGTGTCCACTACTGAGAAATACCTTGGACCATTGAACATTGGTATTATCTTTTCTTCTCTATAAATATATGGAGTTGACCCTTCTTGTCCTTTTCTGGTACTAAATCTGGTTATTTATGGAAAGCTACAAATTGCAGATGCCTGCTTTTGATGAGGATTATAATTCCATCACTTTAAACTTTAATTGGGACCAAATAAAGAAAAAAATTTGGGGGTTATTTTCTTCCATGGACTGGAGATTTATATAGGATACTTGGAACACGTTTATCTCTGCAGGCAGAAAGATAGTTGCTTAAATGGATTTTCATGCTTAGGGCTTAAAACCACAAAGCTTGGTATTTGTTTTGCAATTCTTATTACACACAAATTATTGCTTGTAGAAGGAGGGAGGAAAACAGCTTATAGCAGTGTCCTCTTCTCCCCCGAAGCATTTCTATTTTATGCCTGAAGAGATGCACACAAAAATGTGACTGGTTTGGACAAATTCAGTATCTGCTAATTAGTCCACTGGCAGCTGCGAAGTTCTTGAAATTAGGAACATTGATTCTTTACTGAATGCAAGTTACTTGCAGATACTTTATTTCTTTTATTTTAGATTTTCTAAAACAACTTGAGCTCATTTTCTAAGTGAAGTTTCTCATTTATGTTTTACGCTCCTTGACTCAGAAGCCTTTGATGGTTCCTTAAAATTAAAAGCTTTCATAGATTTCTTGGTTACAGCGAATTATCGACTGATGAAACTACAATAGCCAAGAGGAAGTTCAATTGTCGGTCCTCCAAAAGCAAATCTGTTATTCCGTGTTTGTGTACAGCCTAAAATACAGAAGCTGGAGGGTAGGGGATGGAGGATGTTCCTGTAGGCTGCTTCTGTCCCTCCTTACAGAAGCAATAATTTGGTTATGATAAAGATTGCAAATCAAATACTAATTATTTGAAAAACAACGAAAATAAAAATAGGCTAAATTTGCCAATGGTCTATTTTTAAATACATGTTTATATATGAAATTCCATTTCTTCTCAGAAATAAGCTCACTGCTTTATATTATATGTATTATATGTACACATTTATCAAAAATAGATCCATCATGGATGTATGTAGCTGAAATATATTCTTTATATACACATTTATCAAAAATAGAACCATCATAGATATATTAATGTGAAATACATTCTTTCAAATAATAATACATCCAAGGTATTGTCCAAGTCATTACATGTAGAGTTATTATTTACTTAATTCTAGCCTGTTATGGGAAGATTTAGGTTGTATTCTTTCTACCAGAAATAGGGCCCCGGTGAACATCTGAGTGTCTTTGTGTGCAAGTGCTGTTAGTTCTTGAAGACAGATGTGGAACGCTTGTCCTTCTGCCTAATGTTCATAATCATGGTTTTCATTTAGTAACTTTGCCTCTGTCATCCCCTTTGGCCTAGAACTGTGCTAATGTTTTCCTTTATTTGCATGACCTTGATGCTTTTGAAACTATAGATAGTTATTTTATAGAATGTTTTTAAACTTGCATTTGTCCAATTTTTCCTCATTTTTAAATTTAGAGCATGCATTTTTCGTTAGGAATATTGCAATAGTGATGCTGTGTCTTTCTTTCTGCACCCTGTTGTGTACAGAATAAGGTCAAAAATAGGCAAACTTAGCTCAGTTTTATTTCAAGTGTTTTTGAAATAACTAATATTTGATTTGCAATCTTTATCACAACAAAATTATTGCTTTTATAAAGAGGGAGAGAAGCAGCCTGTAGCGACGTGCTCAATTTCACTCTGTCTCTGTCTCTTTTCTGGTCACGAGGTTCACTTTGACCACAGGATTAAGGCAGTGTCAGCCAGAGTTTGCCACGAAGTCACTCTCCTTCCTTTTGAAACTAGTATGTGATGGGCATAGTTTCAAAGTTCCTCATCAAGCTTTAATTTATCCTCTTATTGACTTATATCAGTGTGGACTGGCAGTTTCCTATTTTATTCATTGTCAAAGTATTGTAATTTATTACTTTATATTAAATTTTCCAGCTGAAACATTTTTCTGGGATATTGCTACTCAAAAAATTGTCTTCAGTTGTTTCACTGGGTAGAAACACTAGTGACTAGGAGTAAATAGAAGATATGTTTTGGCTTTCAGAATACCTTTCTACAATCTTTGACTTTTCCTATATTTTTATTATTTAACACATTTTTATTTTTTTAAAAATTGTCAAAAGAGGTTATCTAGTGTACGGCATTAATGCTCAACCCCATCTGCATATTGGAATTTCTTAAAAGTACTATTGTAATGGCTTCATTGCCAGAGTTAAACTTAAGATGGCAGTTGAATATGATCTTTTCTCAAAAAAAATATGGTATTGTCTTTGCTGTAAACTTCTTTTGGTGATTCCATTGGAAACCTTGGGAAGCAAGTATGAATAAGTTTGGCTATATAATTTTCAGAATCCAGGACACAACAGAAACAACAGACCTTTGGTTAAAAGAGTATTAAGGATTTCGAGATGAGAACAGAAGATCATTAACCTGAATGTGGAATTTTAATCATGAAGTTCCTTTGTATTACACAGCACGCATGTCCATCCAGCTGACCTTGGATACAGACATAGCCCATTTGATGAGGAGAAAAGGCAGAACAAATCAAATGTGTAGTGGAGTGCTGTCCCAGGAAAGGAGACTTCAGACAGGACACATGTTCACATGCTTCTTCCATCATTCCCAGAGTTCTCACTGAGACATCATGTTCAGGTCTAGACAATGAGCAGTAAGCAGACAGGGTGGAGAGCAGGTTGGAATTCTGTAACCACTTCCTGAATTCTAGGTCTGGGGCTGTGTTATAGGGTGCTGCTGCTTGCATTGGTGTGATCCTCTGACTGAGACAATGTGTGAAGAACTCCCTGGAGTTCTCACTGGCCAGGTACCATGAGCAAGAAATAAATCTCTATTGTATGAAAATTTTTTACAATGCATAACCTATCTTATTTTGACAAATAAAGTACAAATTAAGTGTCATAGGGTCACAGGAGAGTGAGAACTGACTTCCTTCTTTGGCCTTAGGCAAAGCCCCACGAAGGGTGATGGACTTGAAATGGGATGGGCAGGATCTGGAAGTGAGAAGGTGGGATACAAAGGTCATATTACTTAGCTATTACTGTATAGAAAGCTACCTTAAAGTGTAATGGTTAAAATCAGCTACCGTCTAGTATTTCTCATGAGACTATGTAGATAAATGATTCTGCTTTTCTGAGCTGGGTGTGGGTAATGCTAATGAGCTTCCTCATGCATCTCTGTTATGATTCTGGGATTACTGGGGGCTAGCTGCTTGAGGTTGACCTTGCTTGCATATCTGCTGTTGGATGGCTGATAGGTGCTGCACCTTGGCTTTCTTTCATCCTGCAGCAGCCTAGCATAGGCAGCAGTAGGATCGCAAGAGGCAGAATGGAATCACACAGAACTTCCTTAAGTCATACCTTAAGTCAAATTGTCATGACTATCACATCACTTATGGGGCATTCTATTGATTGAAGTAAGATTCAGTAGCAACCTAGAGTCATAAAGAGTGGGCACACAGTCTTCATTACTTGAGCTCATAATTATGGCACCTTGTAGGTGTTCAATATTTGTGGAATAAATAAATGAATAATGGACTAAATTCTTGATGAATAGTTTTCTTGGAACATAGTCCAACTTCTTTACTTTCCTACCCACGTGTCCTTCCTTGGAAATCTCATCCTACTCTTCCAATTGTCTCTTTTTAGCTAAGGTGTTTTTTTCCATGAAATTTCTTTCATAAAACCAATAAATGTTCCTCTTTTCTCAGAGAAAAGAGACTGTTGACTCCCTCAGAGGAAGCTTGTGCTTCGCATGTGCAATACTTAGTGTGTGCAATTCCTCTCCCTAAGATGGTCTCTATCCATGGCTTTATTTTTATTATTTATTTATTTATTTTAAATAGAAAAATTGTATTTACTTAGAAGCATTCAGAATGTCAACAAAACAGTTGCACCTTTTTTTTTTGCAATTACAGAGTGGTATTCAGTTAACAGAACAACAATTATTTTGTATAAGCTGCATCAGAGACAACTGAAGATGAAAAACTACCGTCCCCATATATATAACTAATTTGTGCTGTGCACCAACAAGAACCTGCTTTAAATTTCCATGCCAATGTACAACCCCCATACTGTACCAGGCAAGGTTAGTGGCTATTGAAAATACCACCAGGACAGGGCTATCTAAAGACACATTCGGTAGTGTGTTAACTATACCAAAAAAAAAAAAAAAAAAAAAAAAAAAAAAAAAAAAAAAAAAAAAAAAAAAAAAAAAAAAAAAAAAAAAAAAAAAAAAAAAAAAAAAAAAAAGACACTGTACAGTTTAAAAACAAGTCTTATACAGCCTTACATTTCAATTTTTTTTTTCTTCAGAAGGAGTGAGTTGTGTACAGGGGGGTTAAATGCTTTATAGACAAGAAAAAATACTGCGCTAGAACCAACTTATTCATCATCATCCTCTTCTTCATCCTCCTCTTCATCCTCCTCCTCCTCTTCATCCTCATCTTCCTCCTCCTCCTCCTCTTCCTTCTTTTTCTTGCTTTTTTTCAGCCTTGACGACTCCCTTCTTTGCTGCATCAGGTTTTCCTTTAGCTTGGTAGGCAGCGATGTCCTTTTCCTACTTCTCCTTCAGCTTAGCAGCCTTCTTCTCGTGTGGCTGCTTATCACCTGCTCAGTATTATTCCACATTTCTCCAAGTTTCTTTGCAACATCACCAATGGAGAGGCCAGGATGTTCTCCTTTGATTTTTGGGCGATATTCAGAACAGAACAAGAAGAAAGCCGAAGGAGGCCTCTTGGGCACATTGGGATCCTTGAACTTCTTTTTTGTTTCTCCTTTAGGAGGAATATAAGTTTTCATTTCTCTTTCATAACGAGCCTTGTCCGCTTTTGCCATATCTTCAAATTTTTCTTTTTCTTTAGCAGACATGGTCTTCCACCTCTCTGAGCACTTCTTAGAAATCTCTGAGAAGTTAACGGAAGCATCTGGGCGCTTCTTCTTGTGCTCCTCCCGGCAAGTTTGCACAAAGAATGCATATGATGACATCTTGCCTCTTGGCTTCTTAGGATCTCCTTTGCCCATGTTTACTTGTTTTCCTCAGCGAGGTACAGTCGCCCAGTGCCCGTCCGGCTCTCACTTGCCCCGGCTCTGTCTCTATGGAGCTCAATGTACTGCAATGGCTCCATGGCCTTAGTTTTAGTCAATGGTAGATCTATTGTTCTGTTGCTCAGGCTAAAAACCCTGGAGCCATCTTGATTACCCTTCCTTCCTTCCTTCCTTCCTTCCTTCCTTCCTTCCTTCCTTCCTTCCTTCCTTCCTTCCTTCCTTCCTTCCTTCTTTCCCTCCCTTACTTCTTTCAAGTCTCTACCTTACTGTCACCTTATACCAGTAAGGGCTTTCTGCATTTAAATAGAATTCCTTGAACTTTCTCTTCCTGTCATTCTAGTTTAGTTTTCTCCACAGTTCTTCCAGCATTTGATGTAGTCCATATTTACCCATTTACTTGTTTTTTTATGATTCTTCATGTTAGAACATAAATTCCAAGTACATAGGAGCTTTTGCACTGGCCATATCTGCAGAATCTAGAAAACTTTATACATGTTTTCTAAAATAATGCATAAATAGAATTTATGACTCTTACAATGGATAGGAGAGAGAGGGCAACAACCTAAAGGCATTGCAACTCAAATTGTTAATGATAACATGGAAAAGAAATCAGTAATTCTACAGTAAGTTTCTTGACAACCAGTTCTACTTATTCTCCTCACTGTACAAAGCCAAAGATTTTCTCTCTCCTTGGTCTCTCAATTAACTCTTTATCCTCTCTTAGATTTAAACTTACTGTTCATCTCCTTGAGCTTTCTTCCCTTTTCTCTTGATGTTATGACTCAGGACAATTTGTTTACAGCACTCATTACAATCAAATTGTACATATATTGGTGTGACTGTTTTCATGATATCACGCTGCCATGCACACTAAGCTGTAAGCCCTCTGAGGGCAGTGAGTCTAACTAGTTCTGTTCATCAGTGCATGTACAGGCATGCACAGGGTCTAGCTTATGCTATGCACTAAATGCCTTACATGGAAGAAAACAAGATTTAATGCCTTTATCTTATCCAGGAGCTCTGCTCATATAACTGATTCTATATAACAAGCTAGATAATTATGAAATCTCTTTTTAGTGCCCAGTCTAAAAATTTTCTTGTACTGAGGCTTGAATACAAGATTGGAGAGAAATACTTCTTAATCTTCTTAACAAAAGGCTGGTATTAAAAGGTCACTTGATAATATGTTACACTAGAGAATTGAAATTCACAGGGGTGCTTCTTGATGTCCATGCCTGAGTGTTGTTTTCAAGCTTGTCTGCAAATAGAACTTAGAAGCTTTTACTTTTATTTTTAAATAGTGTTTTACAGCAGCTCTGATCTTGGCCGACTCTTCTTAAGAGACAGTGTCATCTGTTTAGACCCTATGAGCTATTAGGTTGATTTAACAAAAACAGAATAGTATTTATAAAGCAGCTTGAGAAAGTCCATGAAGTAAATCAGAACTGATTATAAAATAGCTTGGATCCATTCTGTACCCATATGATATATAGGTAGGTCAATTCAGTTATCTCATGATTGAGCTCAGAAAAAGAAAGAAAAAAAGGAAATATAGATAGATAGGAGAAAATAAATGAGAAAAAAGGAAGGAAGGAAAAGAGTAAACTTCTGATTCCTAATCTGTTTGTCTCTAGATGCCCAGATCTGTGAGGTCCTGCATGATTACCTCAGACAGAATCCTTGAATTCTGGAATTCTAGGTAAGAAAGAAGTGCCAAATTTATGTTCTTTCCTCGCCATTTTTTTTTTTTTTTTTTTTTTTTGGTATATATCTTTCTATTCAAAGCTGCACAGTGGATTTGTAGTGCTGGAGTCAGCAAATCTGAACACACATCTCCACTTTGCTGCTTACTAGTTTTCTGATTCTCACTGTGTCCACTCCTTCCTGGGCCTTTGTTTCCTCATCTATAAGGCAGGCATTTAATAGCAAAGCTCATAGACATTTATGTAAGAATTAAAAAATAATGAATTCAAATGGCTTATCAGTGTGTCTGACATTCAGGAGCTGTATATGTGTTGGCTGTTATACTTTTGGGTAGTGGCAGTGAATCTGTAGCATGTGTGTTATTGTTTCTCTTTTAAGATAAAGGATGTTAATACATGGCTTTTTGTAAACTAAAACCTCAGTTGTCAGATTTAATTGCAACATTGGCACTTGACCATTAAGTGAGTTTGGGGTCACAGTTTTGTCACTACTCTCTAAAAGGTTGGCTCTCACCGAGTTAGAATGCCCCTATATGTTGCTCTTGAGGAAGAAATGGGTAAGACAGATCCTTGCTCATGGTTCTTGGAAGATTTCCCCTAGAAGTTTGATTCAGAGTTCTCAGTTATTAAGACATTTGGCACAAGTTAGTGTTCCTGGTGTAAGGTGTGCTATGTGCCAGTTTTAATCTAGGAGTTCTTCTCCACTCCTGTTCTGTTCTGCTTTTTTCCTCTTCAAAATGGAAATTTAATGTCAGTGACTTCTATATTGATCTTCAGGGACAAATGATTTCTGTTTTAGAGAGCATGGATACATTTGCTAGACTTTACTGGGATATAAGAAGAAAGTGGACCCAAGTCAAAGGCAAGCCACAGGAGGCCTTTGAAGATGGGTTTTTTAGTCTTTCCTCTCTTCCAGTAGTTTGGGAGATCCGGCAGAGACGCCTTCTTTTCCCAGTGGGATAGCTGGGGGAAACCACAGCCACATTTGATTCAGTAAGGGAAGGATGGAGAAGAGGGTGGGGCTTGCACTGAGCCTGAGGTCAAATAACAATGAATATGAGGGGCATCACACGCTTCTGTGCCTGTGCCTCTGACCTTCATGGAAGCTGGGCAGGAGCATGAACGCAGATTTGTTTTGTTTTAAGCTTCAGTTGAATTAATGCTGCAACATCTGCAGAAAAATATAGTGTATGAGCCCTTTCGTATCAGCAATATTGTATTTATTCTTTCATTTGTTAATTCAAACAATATTTTTTGAGGACCTACTACATGTCAGCTGCCTTTCACGGTCCTTGGAAAGTTTTATCTTTCAGTTGAAAAAAAAGGTAAGTTTTGTGCCGCAACAAAGTAGAAAATAATGATAACAAACGTATAGATATATAAATAAATTAGAGCCAGCAAGAGAGCTCAATGGACTAAATGCTTGCTTAGTCTGCCCCTGCCCCAGGTGCCCTGAGCCAGTGATGGAATCTGGGTGTGGTGGTGCCCGCCTGTAGTCCCAGCACTAGGAGGGCTGAAAACAAGAGAACTATGAGTCTGAGCTGCAAAAGGAGTCCCTGAAACAAAAAGAAAGAAACGAACAAACAAAACAAAATGAAAAAACAAACCAAAAAAAAAGATACATAAATAAATAAACAAACAGAAAGTGCAGATAGTGTGGGTTTCAACTATTGAGCTATGCGGGATAATGGAACAGAGTTTCTGAAGACAGTTGGCTATTTCACAATAGGAGAGATAGAGCTCCAACCTGCTAGATGTCTTATGTGCCGACTTCATGACCTCCAGATATCAAAGAGTACATTCCAAGGGACAGTGGGGGTTAAGAGGAGGAAAGTTTATTAAGTGATAGCTTCTGGGAGACAGGAGGAGCCTGAAGTGGCCTGCCACAGAAGCCACTTCTCCAAGAATGTTTTACTGAGCAAAATTATGAGGTGGCTACAAAGTGGGTCAAGTTATACTCAACCAGAAGATTGTAAGTTTAGCTTTGTAGCTAATATTGATTCAACAGAGAAATGAGGTGCATGGTTGCATCATTTGTTTTTGCTTATCTTTAACTTGTAACAGAAAGAACAAAATATTTCTAGGGAGGGATTGGTTCACATGTTCTGGGTCATCTACCTGGACATCTTTTTTTTTTTTTTTTTTTGTCTTTTTGAGACAGGGTCTCACTATGCAGTTCAGGCTGACCTTAAACTCACTTTGTAGCTCAGGCTGGTCTCAAACTCACCACAATCCTCCTGCCTCAGCCTCCCGAGTGCTGGGATTACAGGCATGCGCCACCACGCCTGGCTTACCTGGACATCTGATGTCTATCTGGACATACTAGCGAGGTGATGCTAATTGCAATGGCACGTGAACCTGGCCATTGTGTCTTGATCTTTAGGACTTATGTGCTCTCATCTGCCGCACTGATGCTTCCTATTTTTGTGGAGTAGCTGTCTATCTTCTCTAGTCCTTTTCCATATAAAATTGCCTTCTTTCCTTCAATACTCTGCCTCCCTAATTCATTGCTGTTGGGAGTCTATGTTCCTAGAGCTGTGTATTCCTGCAGAGTAGTGGTGCAGTTTAGTGTGATCCTGGTAGCTGTGTATTCCTGCAGAGTAGTGGTGTTGTTTAGTGTGGTCCTGGTAGCTGTGTATTCCTGCAGAGTAGTGGTGTCATTTAGTGTGGTCCTGGTAGCTGTGTATTCCTGCAGAGTAGTGGTGCAGTTTAGTGTGGTCCTGGTAGCTGTGTATTCCTGCAGAGTAGTGGTGTCGTTTAGTGTGGTCCTGGTAGCTGTGTATTCCTGCAGAGTAGTGGTGTCATTTAGTGTGGTCCTGGTAGCTGTGTATTCCTGCAGAGTAGTGGTGTCGTTTAGTGTGGTCCTGGTAGCTGTGTATTCCTGCACAGTAGTGGTGTAGTTTAGTGTGGTGCTCATGAACATAGACATGAGAATACCTTGGTTCATGAATGTTGCTGTTTGCACACAACTCGTAGGCAAAGTTTGTTTCAGTTTGCAATCTTGATTTGAAGTGACAAACACAACCATAGTCATCTGTACACCAAGACAAATGCAGCTGTCTTGCCCAATAAGTGGGTCCTTGCCTTATGAACTCAATTCATTCCCAGGGGATGGTTTTAACCTACATTGTATATTGAAGACTTAGGCTGTTCCACACAGCCTTCAAAGATTCTCTCCTGTGTACAGACAGATCTCAGTCTTCTCAGAAAGGGATTGGCCCAGGACTTCTCAATTAGCCCCGGACAGGAAAAGATGTTCTAATCCTTCCTGAACTGTTTAAAGCTTAAGTCTGTGTCTGACACTATCTGGATGCATAAATGGATGGGATTTGGGATATTACTTAAGACTTTGGCTATAAGTTACAAATAAAATTCCAGTCATAACACAAGTTGTTCTTAGGTCAGCCAAAACTTGAGGTGCCATCATTGTAAAACAAATTCTTAAACTGAGGTACAGTTGTATTTCCTTCCACCACTCCTTAAAGTGTTTGTTCACTTTATGAATTTTGGCATTTTATTCAGATAGGCAGTTATAAAATCAGTTTAAGTATACATCAACAGATGGATGGAGCTGGGCGTGGTGGTACAGAGATAATCCCAGAATTCAGGGAGGCTGAGCCAGGAGAACTTCAAATTAGGGCCTAGTCTGAGCAATTTATTGAGCAATTTATCTTTACTTCCTCAAAATGAAGATAAATAAAGTAAAATAAAATAAAATATGAAATAAAATAAAATGGACCAGTGTTATAGCTCACTGCAGAAGCCTTAGTTTTAATCCCCAGTATTGGAAAAAATAATTCAAGGGAATCATCTCTTATCCTTAAAAAAGGAAACAAACAATAAAGGAAATCATGCCATTTGTGATATCAAAAGAACCTAAAGAATTGTCAGTGAAATAAGCCAAGTACAGAAAGACAAATGCATGATTTCATATACACATGGAATCTTAAAGACAGCCAGTAGAATGTTGGTTGTCAGGGGATTGCATGCTCAGATGTTGCTCAAAGGACACATACAAGATTTCATGTGCATAGGAATAAGTTCAAAAGAGTTATTGTACATCACAATGACTATAGTTTATCATAATGCATAGTATTTTGAAAATTCCCAGGAAGAGACTTTTCTGAGAGTTTATTTTAAGCACTTTCAGTACATAAATGATTGGTATCTGACCACAGTCCATGTGTTAATTAACTTAATTTAACCACTTTAGAGTGTATGCATTTCAAGTATCAGATTATATGTAATGAATACATATGATTTTTTCAACTAAAAGGGAAGAACTCCAAAACTTGTAATTATGATTTTTTTCTCTGCATCTTGAGGTATAAAACATTTTCAAAGTCTTCTAGTAATGTCTTTTTCAGGGACCTGGGGTCCTCCTCTTTCAAATGTAATTTTTACATGAACATTAGAGAACTAGCACCTTAAAGCTAGAAGCCTAGCTTTAGAAAGCTTACCAGCGGTGATAAAGACACGCACAGTTAGTATTTCTAATGCCTAACAGTTACTGAAATTACCAGGTGATTTTATTATTTATTTATTTATTTATTTATTTATTTATTTATTTATTTATTTATTTGTCTTTTTGAGACAGGGTCTCACTGTGCAGTTCAGGCTGGCCTTAAGCTCTGTGTGACAAATACTGTCCAGTTCTTTTACATGGGTTACATCTGCCTGGCACTGTGAAAGCACTGCCTGTCTTTGTCATCCTTTTGCAGATTGCCTGTAATATCTAACACATTTTGGTTTAATGCTGACTCAATAATAAAATTGTTTTCTTTTTCTTCTAGCATTGTGGAGAGATTTTCTTGTTGAGAGAAAATTTTAATTACATTTGCCAACAACAGCAAAGGTACTCCCTTGCTGGGAATTTCTTTATCATAGTATAGTCACACTACTTACCAGAGAGCTTTGTTGATTTTCAGAGAGTTTAGCATGGAGTGACTCCTGAGAGTTTTTTTTTTTTTTTAATCTTTTTTCTTTTTCTGATGACATAGAATACACAGATCTACAGTATAAAACCATGGAGAGAGGAACTGTACCTTCTAGAGAAAGGTACTACCTACACTGCATTCTGCATCCACCTGGCTCTCTCTGGGCAACCGAATGGCTCAGCAGAAAACATTGTCTGAATCCACTATGCTGATTGCCTCTTGGCCTTCCTGCCTTCAGCCCCAGCTACATTTCCTTCATACTTCATTGTCATTAGATTTCTCACTTAAACTGGAAAATAGATGGTTTAACTTACCGCAGTGTATGAGTTTGTATGTGCATCTGAATGACTTGCACCATACTGCAAATGCCTTCCATCCAATATCACGGTTAATTTTGACCCAGCCTTGTGGAATAGGTTTTTATTATTCTCATTGTACAGATGAGGAAACAGAGGCTCAGAGAAGCAGGATGGGATGAAAATGAGCTTGCAGTGATCTTTCTTCCCTTACTTCCTACAGTATATGACCATAGTCAGCCCTTGTTGTTGGTCTCTGCCACTATCACGTGTGCTCTTGGAGGGCAGGGACTGATGCTCTTCACTTTGGTGTTCATTTTGCCTGGTAATATGCTGGTTCCTTAGCTACTTTTCTCCTTTCTGTTACAAAATACCTGACACCCAAAGTTAAAGGAGAAAAGGTTTATTTAGGTCACAGTTTGAAGAGGTTTTAGTCCACAGTTGGATGACTCCAAGGTAGGGGAACATGGGAGCAAAGAAATAGTTCATGGAGCCAGAAAATAGCAAAGCAACAAGGGCTGATGTAGTTCTTTCTATCGCTCATATTTTATCCAGGCTACTTAGAGTACACTTAATCGTAGTGCCCTTGATCCTAGCACTGCACCATTAACCATTTCAGGGTCACACACTCTAGATCCAGTCACCTCTGAAAACGTCCCCCCCCCACAATGACTGCATGAGTCTTTGGGGGAACATCTAGACACAAGTCATAACAGCTGGAGACAATAAATATGTGTAGAGTGGAAAAATTAACTTAACAATGTGGTACAGCAGGGGGTAAAGCACAGCTGATGTGGTATCACTGTTTGACCTCAGTGTCTATTTCTTGTATCATCCTTTCGAATGACAACTCTGCAGCTGAAGCATGCATTCTTCAGCTAGGGAGACACAGAGTAAGGAGAAGAAAATAAGCCATCTTTTGTGCATAAGTTAAAGCTTGCAATGTATCATACATTCCCACTGTTCTGGGTTTTCTGTTATGCAGAGCAAGTGACTCTAGTGCTCAGGTCCAGTAAAGAATGGCACAGATAATGCTACATTTAATCCATTTTGCCAGCCTTTCAGAGATTCTAGAAATCTCAGGTGCCATTGTCGATATTTAATCCCCTTCAAATCAGGGTGGCTGCTATCTACAAATGAGACAGCTTGGTACACACATTTTGCTCTATGTTAGTGTTGTGGCAGTTTAACAGACCAACCTTGTTTCTAGAAAAGATGTACTGTCCTAACACATAGGATTTGGATTTATCTGGCATTCTGAGAGTGAACATTGGCTGTTATGAAGATACAGCCTCTTGAGGGGTTTTCTTTGGGGTAGGACAATATTATATTTATTGCATGTAGGTTTAGAGTCTAACAAGTCTAGCTTTGAATTCTGGATCAACCTATTTATCATGTAATGACACTGGTAATGGACGCAATCTTGCAAGCTTTCAGTTTTCTTGTCTGTGAATCAGGGATAATGACACCAGTGCCATAGGAGTTAGGAGAGGGTGATGTGAGATGGGAAATGAAAAAGGCTGGCTGCTCACGGAGCACGACGGTTTTTATATAAAGCTTTGACTTTAGGCCCTGAGGTTGAACAAAGGTGTTTCCTGTCTAGGCAGGAGCCTGAGTGGACCTTGATGGCCCAAGGAAGGTATTCTCAGTCCAATGTGTTCTTTGTTGGGGTAGGACCAAGTCCAAGGGGCACTGGAGCCAGCATAAAGACAGCCCCCTTCCCCATGCTCTCCTCTGGGCTGGGAAAGCAGGCACGCTACTATCAGCCTTTCAAATCAGCCTCAGATATGTGGGCTTTTCTTTATAATCTGAGAGGAGAGCAAAGTATGCTCTGCATCAACCTTAGAAAGGTTTGGTTTTTCAGAAACTCTTCACACATTTTGAGAGTTCTTCTCACTTGCAGTTCCCTGAAAAAGGTTTGCTTCTTTCATCCTTATTCCTTTCACCCCTCAACCTCTTTTCCCTCCTTGTCTGCAAACAGGGAACTGTTTCAGTAGTCCAAAGAGCACGTGGAGATCTGGGCTAAGTCCCAGCTCTACTGCCTAATCTTCGAGTGAACACTAAAAAAGTCTGCTATCTCTGGACTTCAATTTCCCCTTCTCCAAACTCTTTCGTTGCAGTGTGTATTGCCTGGCTGGCTTGGTGTGGCAGCTTAGCATCCATTTTTAGAATCATTCATGTGTCCCAGAAAGGATTTACCTGTGAGCATCCTGGATTAAGGACCTGCTCCTGCTCCTACTCACATTTGTAGCACCACCATTAGGTACCTGATTTTCAGTACCTACTTGCATATGGCAGACACCTTGCTAAACCCCTTTGAATACACTACCAACAATGCCATCAGTAGTTGTTATCATATCTCTTGTGAAAATAAGGGAAGTGAGGGCCAGAGAGGTGAAACAATTTTGCCAAGGACACACAGCTAGTGAAAACTGAAAATCAGCGTAGAGATTTGAGGCAGAGAATTGCTCTGTAGTAAACCTTCCTTTATGAACAGTTTAGTTTATTTTCATGATTTTCCTGGATCCAGCTCACACAAAGTTGAAAATGTGGCAGAGTTCAGTTTTCACATAAATCGAAGCGTGCATATTTCCTAGATAACAAACCCTAATATTGTCAGACGTGTCTGAACTCCTTTGTAGTATGAGTGTATCAGGGTGTCTGCTCAGGGCAAAATGAACTAAGCCTTTGTCTACTAAGGAGAGTAGGTAACCTGAATCTTTCACTTGCCTTTTTACTCACTCCCAAGAAAGCCTGTTTTGCTAGGACACCGAAGAGAAATCCTAGCATCTCTTGGAAAACCACTCCCTGCTTATTAGAATGGGGTTGATTATATTTATTAGTAAACTTCAAAGGATTTCTCAGTACACAATGAAATTAATCATGTGTGGAGGAGAAAAGAAAAAAAGTGAATCGAATGAAAAACAAATGGAAATGAAAGTTTTGCAGAGGAGGAGGGAAAAGAGGTTGAGGGGTGAGAGGAATAAGGATGAAAGAAACAGCAAGACACGTCATGGGCAAATTCCTTCCCTTATGACGGATGTTATCATTATATATATCTAAAATGTACCAATAAAATTTTAAAACATTAAGCATATGGAAGATTTGTAAGCTATTCTAGCCTTCACAACTTTTATGCATAAAAGATGAATAAAAGACAAAGATCCCTATCTGCATAGGAAAGATGCAAATAACTAAACAAATAAAGGAATACTCCTGTGAATAATCCGTCATGGTTGTGACAGTTATTGGAAGAAGAGAATAGGTTGCTGGGTCATGTTAGCAAAGGCTCCCCCTCAAATAGGCTCGTATGGCCAGTGGGAGGTACCCAGGCATACAGCATCCTATGCAAATAGAGGCTAGAGCTTTATTTTCTTCTGTTCATGGGAATCACACTACTAGCTTATATTACTAAACTCAGCGGAATACCTTGGACAAATCTGTTGCTAAAGAGAAAATGATAAACACAGACACATGCATACCAGCACAACCACCAATGTGCTAGTTCAGATCAAGGTGTACATCAAGTCTTCAGCATGATCACTCATTTGACCAAATTGTTTCTGCTACAAAGATGGCTGAGATGAATGAGAAGCAAGAGGACACACAGGGGCACATGAGTAAGGAGTAGAGAGGCAGGATCATCAAATAAGTTTATCTTCCTAGTAGGATGGTGGTTGTTGGGGGAAGAATTGGACTCACATAGATACTGAAGAGAAAATCTCTCTCTCATTGGACCACTGTGAAAATTTTATGCAATTCAAAGTCCCTAGCACAGTCTTGGTAATGGTAAATTAGTATTTCATGACCAACTCATTCTATGAGAATAGAATTGGCTCTTGATTCATCTTAGGGGAACTTCCTTAGTCTCTCTTCCTTTTTATTTCTTTACTTATGTATTTGGTACAGGATCTCATTACACAGCTCGGACTTGTAGCAATCCTCCCAGACCCTGGAATTACAGGAATCTGCCACCATGCTAGGACTCCGAGGCTGGCTCAGCATACCTGGGATGGGAGCGGGCCAAGTGGCCATTGGTGCTCAGGACTGGTCCCTGTGCTTGCCTAAGCAGGTACTTGGTCAGTAGAGCTATTTTACTGGTTTTTTTAATTTCCTTTTTAAAACATTATTAACTCATTGCATTAGTAACATTTA